>PVIR01000485.1:67598-167880 GCA_004026965.1 Petromus typicus
GGAACCACTGAGCTAACTCCCCGGGCCTCTTTAACACAACTTTTGAGCCTCCATTAGCCACTGTTCAGTCTGAGACAAAGGAGCTGTTGTGCCCTGGTACTTGCTTCCAGCAAACAGTCTTTTGTATAAGGGAAATGTTTGTTGCTTCCATTATTTCAGGACTGGGCCTTCCTAAGGTGGTGGGAGCTGATGTCTCATTCCTCCCACCCTTTTCTTCCTGAAATAACATGAGTCCGTGATGGAACATCTTGGGGAGAACATTTTCTGAGCTGTCATATATGCACTGTTACGCACTGAGAGGGCTCAAAATAAGTTAGCCAGTGAGTAGGGAACCAGACGTGGAGCTCGGGTAGAGGCTGGAGGGGCTTTTGAATGCCTCCATGGCTACAAAACACCCCTGAGGTTATAGGAAACATTATGTCTTCAGATCCGTGTGTCTACAGCTCAGTTCTTACGTACGAGAGAGAGGGTTGTTAATAAATTACTTGATGCAGCTTTGGCAGATTTAAACCTAGAAATGCAAAATGATTTTAAAAGCTTGTGAGTTGGGTCATTTTAAAGGAAAAATGGTTTGCTTTATGTAGCAGAACCAATTTTCTTCTGCCTATGATAAAAGGCCAATTTCCAGAGACAAAGAAGTAAAATAAACCCACAGAGAATTCAACTGCCCCATCCCAGTGGTACCAGGTGTGTGGCGGGGTTTTACTAGGGGTTTAAGTAAAGGCAGGAAGTGCTGTGGGAATAACAATAACAGGTTCTTCTTTGGAGATGGAACCCAGCTGGTGGTGAAGCCCAGTAAGTGTCTGTGTCCTATTTATATCTGACCAAACAAATAAATTCTACAAAGTTAGTAGAAATTTAATTTAATATGTAAACAGATGTACCTTTTGAAAAATGACTTTTGCGAGGACATGAAACATTCATGATTGTTGAGAATAGAGCAATAATAATAAATAGATGCAAAATGAGACCATTCCAAATCCCCTTTAATATGGTAGCTCAGCTCTCCTTCTTCCAGGAAGATATTGGGACCGTGAGTTATTTACAGCCATAGTATCTCCTAAACTATACTCTGCAATGATTTGTGTGTTTACTGTGATTTTGCTTGCAGAACTTGTCTTCTATAAAAAATGAGGGTCTATCTCATTTTAAATGCTACTAATATTTATAAGGCACCTTCTTTGTCTCTCATGCTTATACATATATTTACTCTAAAGGATTCAATAGGAAACCCAAATATTCTCCTGTTTTGACAAATGTCCCCATCTAGACTCACACATGTCAAATCTCACTACAAATGCAGCTTTACTATTCAAGTGCAATCGGAGGAGACAATTTGGAGATGAATTGATGACCCCTGATGACTTTATAAACACCTGAAAGGAAATTCATAGAGAAATAAAATGGCAGGCATGACAAGATTTTTCTTTAATAATTGATGCTTCGGGGCCGGGAATTTAGCTCAGTGGTTCCGGCACCTGTCTTGCAAGCGCAAGGACCCGGTTTCGATCCCTGGTAACGATATATCATACTGGGTGTGGAGACTCACACCCAGCAGCAACCAGTACCACATACCACAGTGCCAGGCGTGGTGGCTCACGCCTGTAATCCCAGCACTCGGGAGGCAGAGGCAGGAGGATTGCTGTGATGTGAGTTTGAGACTGAGCTCAGGGCCAGCCTGAATCACAAAGCGAGACCCTGTCTCAAATAATCATCATCATCATCATCATCATCATCGATGCTTCAATGAGGAGTAAAAATAAATTTTAAATACACCTAATTGGGGAAGAAGGGAGAAGGCATTCAGGAGTTTATCCTGAGAAAGAGGCAGCTTGAGGGATCAATTTCTCCACACCGCCAGTTTGAAGAGAGTCAGACCCATCCTTGGATCAGACAAAATAATAATAACAGTGATAGTAATATTAAGAGAGCTGTTGCCTAGTTAACTAACTTGGTCATTAAACCCAATAACATGGTATAATTGAAACTTTGGGATGAGCAACCCAGGCTGTCATAAAATAAGATGGCTATTTTTTAACAATTGGGAGAAATTCCAGTAGACAAGCAAATGAGCTAGTTGACTCCATTAAGTTTATTTTAGATTAGGTGAGCATAACTATCCCTTTTCATCTTTTCCACTGACTGCGATACAGAGCATCTTTGGGGTCAGATGAATGATGAGAAGGCAATGGGGCTGCTTCCGCTCTTTGTCAAGTGAGGATTCATCAAGGTCAATGATTGTCTCTTGTGGCAAGAACCCATCCATGGAGAACATTTCCCCAAAGACCAGGATCCCTCTGAACCAAAATGTATGATCTCCACACTCACAGCAAAGGAAGGGCTATCGTGAGTAGAACAGACATTTGCTTGACCTGAGGCAGAGAATCTTCAGACCTTGGTGATAAAGCTGGTTCCAGAGCTTATGAGTCAGAGCCGAGGGTGAGGGGAGGACTCTGTAGTGCAGCTGCAGCTCAGGAGGAAATCCAGCTGCATGTCCAAAGCCACCTATTCCTGGCCCACCCTTCTTCGGGCTCTGAAGAGTAGATTACTAGTTCAGTGGCTGTCTGCCAGATATTTTTTGCCTACAGTAATAGAACTGTGTTTGAAATCCAAAAGGGGTTTCTTGACTCGTTGCTTTTGTAATTTACTCTCAGTGTCAAATGAGGTCATTCGATTTCCTTTCCGTGCATTTGCAATAAGCAGCATAAAATTCAAGCAAAACAACCAGGAAACACAGATAAAGATGGCAGGACAGATAATGAGGCCTGTTTGTTATAAGAGAAGAGACAATATGGGAATCTGTAAAGTCCTATGAAGGTGAAATATTCATCAAGGAATATGAAGCTTTCTCAAAAGAGTCAGTAGCAGTTTTTGTTATGGTCTCAGTCACAGTGTAAATCAAATTCTTACAAAATCATCTTTGGAAAAGGCACACGACTTCATATTGTCCCCAGTAAGTTTTTTTCATGTGATTTTCTTATGTTGACGTCCCTTGAGTTGAAAGTGTTTTCAGCCCAGGGTGAGCAAGTTTCCTAGGCTGTCAGAATGTGGGTGGCCTTGAGGCCTGGACCTTTCCATAGCTTAGTCTGATAATAAACTCTCCCCTACTCTCCCCACCCAGTGGTGGGAAAGTTGCTACAGGCTTCTGCAAATATCAGTTATAGTTTTCATTGTTTATTTATCATGAAATGTAAAAAATCATGGAACTTTCTCTAGAATTCATTTTCAAGTGCCCCTTGTGGAATTTGTTCAGACACGTTGTTAAACCCAATGTGATTTTTGGTTCCAATTAAAATATTTGGGTCGAGTTCTTCCTCTCCTTCCACTTTTCATAAAATATCTACAGTTCTGGTTGACTTTTGCTGGGTTCCTGCCTCTGATGCCCATGCCTTCTCACTTCCCTTGTTCCACGGATAGACTAGAGATAATTTCCTTAAAAGCTACTTTAATGTCAGGGACAACAAAAATAGAATTCTGGCCAAGTGTAACTTCTTGCATTGAGCCATCATCTCACTCTGTGCATTTTTCAAAACTTCTTTTGGGAGAAGTGACTCCTCCTTTCTATGTCTACATTTAAATATAGCAAAGAGTTCATCATGAGACCAGAATCAGAGATTTCATTTGAAATATTTTTCACAAGCTAACAATAACTCCAGGTATGGGAACTCCTATGGTCAGGTTAGGCAAGTGAAGCCAGCAGTATTGACTATAGTATACACTATAGGATTAGAGAGAAGAATTGCTTTTTTAAAAAAAGAAAGAAAAAAAAGTATAAATAAGTGAGAAGAATCCTGTGTGATTCTACCAAGAAGAAGAATTAATTGGAAGAAAAGTCCAGGAAAAGTATCAGGGCCCAGTACTCACAATTTTTGTTATGGAGACAATCACTGTGGGAATTCAGGAAACACAAATCTTGTCTTTGGAAAGGGCACACGACTTTCCGTGACTGCAAGTAAGTGTTCCTAGCCATTCCTAATTTTGAGAAACAAGGGCTTCTTTCCTTAGATGATTATCCAATGAACTTAAGAATGCTACTGTCCCCAAGGAAAGGCTGTGAGAGGCTGGGATCCAGCTCAGGGGTGGAACATGTGGTTAGCATGCATAGGTTTCTGGATTCTATTCCCAGCACCACAAAACTGACTTAATAGGAGATAAGCCATTGGTGTTGAGCAAGAAGATGAACAGGTTACTCTGTTATCAATGGAAAGCCAATTCTATGCTCCTGGGCAAGCCCAGAACTAGGTCTTACTCTGCTCTCTGGCCTCTGCATGTCTGGCTGGTTCTGACCATACATCCCAGCCCAAGTCCCTCCTCTGACCCCAGAGGCCAGTCTGAGCACAAAGAACCTGAGACTCCCTCGGGGATCACAAAGAGGTTCATCTAAGGTCCAAGGACCATTTTAGAATATATTGTGAGTCTCTACTTAACATTGTCATTAATTTTAATTTGCCTAAGTAAGACATAAGCATTTCTTGTTGTAAACAATTACAGATAAAGTCCACAGCCCCTTGACCCCTTCCTTCAATTTCCCAGAAGTGAGACCAGCCAGGTGTATTGTGATGAATTCCTCTATGGAGTACATCAATGTGAAATCATCTGTCTTCAAGTGGAAAAATTTAAAGGGTAAAAGGCTCTGATTGTAGTTTGCAGGATTTCAAATAAGGATCTCATACTTAAGATAGAAATGTTTCATATTTTAGAGTTTTTCAGATTTGGGAATATTTGCATTTGCATAATGAGATATCTTGGGAGTGAGGCCGAGAGTAAACACAAAATTTATTTATGTTTCATGTATACTTTATATATGTAAGATCATTTTATACAAATTTTAGTGCATTTGACTGAATCCTATCACAGGAAGTCAGGTATGGAATGTTTCACTGGGGGGAAAGTCATATCAACACTTAAAAAATTTTGGATTTTGGAACATTTTAGTTTGGGGATTTAAGATGCTCAGCCTATAGAAGTGAGAGAGAATTGCTTGAATGTTGAAGTTGTTCTGAGAGGAAAGCATTAAACCCGGAAGCTCTTAAAGTGGATGGGTCTTTGATCAGAGAACACCTTGTCTGAACACAGGAGGATGGAGCCGCTGTCCCTGGGTCTGTGCGGACCTCTGAGGGCTGGACTCTTCCATGACAGCCCCTGGGATGCCCTTCTGTTCTTTCTGTCGTCCATTGGTTTCATCTGAACTTGAGTCAGAGCTGTTCCTATGCTGTGAGTGGTTGGATTTTCTTTGCATCTGTGGAGTTTTTGCAAAGAGAAGAAACTCTGTGTGTACTCTGGGACCGGGGGTTACCAACTCACTTTTGGGAAAGGTACCAAGCTCTCAGTCATACCAAGTAAGTTCCTCTTTCTGCTAATTATTTTTCCCAAAAAGCCCATCTTCCATCATACAGGAGCTGTCAAAACACAGGTGGTGTTTTCTTTGCTTGGTTTGTGTTGGGTGGTTCGCAATACCGGTTGGTAAACAAGGTTATTAATGCACATATCCCCTGGGATATGTACTTGGGCTTTTAATATCCATGTAGTCTCTCCCTGAGAAAGCATGTGAGCCTCCATGAAAAGGAAGGTCCGAGTAAAAGAGGGGGTTGGCAGGAACTGGATGAAAATAGACAAAAGGCCTGCAGGAATAACAACAATACTGGGTCCCAGGAGACTGGCAGTAGCCACTCAGTGTGAATTTCCCGGGAGGAGCTCATGCCAAGACCTTCTTTCAAGGAAAATTACAGCAAATAGAATTGGCCTTGGAAGCTGCTCGTTATTAGTATTCCTCCCACGTTCTAACCTAATTACAAGGAGATTGTTTTGGCCGTGGGCAGTCATTTTGGGTTTTGTTTTCCTTCTTGTCTCCCCACCTCCACCTGTCTTCCTAGAGGCCCCAGTCAAGGTTATTGTAGTAGCGAGGAGCATGGTGTAACGTCAACGCAGGCAAATTAACCTTTGGGGAGGGGACCACGCTCACTGTGAAGCCAAGTAAGTTGTGTTCTTCTTTGCCAGGGCCTTTAGGGGCAATCAATCAAATCATTAGTCTGAGAAATACTTTAATCCTGTGCATCTGCTTGGGCTCTTTATTAATGTTCTTTCCCCAGGCCGAAGAGAGCTTGTTCTCCTCCCTGCTGTAAAGTGAGACGTGTACACATGCGCGCGCACACACTTCCTACTCTAGCTCACGGTGTGGGGCTATCTGCACAGACAGCAGTTTTAAAGAAATAGAGATATAAACGATCACTGAGCCAAGGAGGATGTCAGGGGACCTCTGGGGAACACACACCCCTTTCCCCTGGCCCGGGTCCCTGGCCACAAGGGGATGTGCTCTGGGTCATGGGATGGTGACGAGCAGGAAGCCCCCAAGCTTTTCTCTGTAAGCAGTTCCAAAATGTAGCAACCCTGGCTGCCAGAAAGTCTTTTCTCCCATCTAACTTTAATCCCTGCTGCAGTTTCAATCTCTGTGTGGAAAGAACCTCTCCAACCCTGCACATCTGGACTGAGAATATAGCACCTGCACTAATGTGGGATTCAGTACCAAATTTATTGTACAGCATCTCTGAGGTGCCATGTGTCCCCTCTGGACATTTCAAGCCCCCAAATTAGGACTTTACAGTGTCACATGAGTTCTAGAGACCTACAAACCTGAGTTCAGGTCCCTGTTTTGCTACTTAACCAGCTGTGTGTCATAGGAAAGTTACTTAACCTCCCTGAGTACCAGTTTTCCCATCCATAAAATGATGATAAAAATATACCTACTGTGCTGGGTTATTGTGAAGATCAAATCAAATAATATAGCTAAAATATTTAGCATAATTCCTAGAACATTAATCCCCAGCTATTAATAATTCTGATAAATATCATCTCTAATGCATAGTAAAGTTTTTGCTTCACCCCTTGGGCTCATCTGTCAAAGCTCTGGCATGTATCAGGAACACAGCTGGAATGGGGGCAGGGCGGAGAATGTCAGCCCGTCGTATGAAATTCTTCACCTGGGATTTGGAAGTGGAAATAGAAAGAATTCTGACTAATTTAAATACAAAACCATGCAAGTGTCAGAGGCAGAAGAGAGGTTTCTGCAGAGAGCTCTGCTAGCTACACACAGGCGTGTGCAGCAGGGATGTGGCTCACAGTTCCACAGGGCAGGAGTCACGCACTGTGGCTCCCAGTTCCACAGGGCAGGAGTCCACAGGTGCAGGAGGTCACCACAGTGACCTCAGTGTGAATTCTCCTGCGGTGTCCTGAGTCCGTGCCTGAGGATTGGGTGCCCCTCCCCCATGGGGAGACAGCGACAGAAAGAAGATGGAGGCTGCATGTTGAGGCAGTCTGCCTCAAAGTGTACTTAGGGAGTGAAGCTCCACAGAACCTGCCTCCTGAAACTACCATTAAACTCCCGAAGCTGCAAGGGGAGGGAGTGACATCTGTGGAAGCAAGTGGGGGCAATTTGTTTCCAAGAAAAGAGGGTGATGGTCAGGGGGGAGTTGAGTCAGTTTCTAATCTGGGAAGGAAGCCCTGGACAGGTGAGGGGCTCTGGTCTCCTCCTCCGCTCGGATCCAGACCACAGGGCCGGGCCGGGCCCCAGGGAGCGAGTGAAGCCAGTGGAAAGCCTTCCTAATGGGTTTCTGAACAGTGAAAATGAGCTGTCAGGAGCCGCTGCCAGGGCACTTTCTCCAGAGGGTTTCTGAAAAAGGGGCAGACGCCCTCCCCTCCATACCGGGGTGAGTGAAGTGCAGCCCTGCCTGGAGGCAACCGAGAAAGGAGAGCACCTCCCTCGGCCTCGCCCAGCCCTCCAGAGCCCCTCTGTGAAAAGTCTGGCTCCTTAAGCAGAGCAGCAACTTCTGAGGTGTTGGGGGCAGGGCTGGCTTCACTTTGGGAGCCTTTGCCTGCCTGGTTCCCAAATAACCTTTGTTTTCAGGACTCCACAGGAAAAATGGGCTGACTTTTCCCTCTATAGACAAACACAGGTTCTAGATCCCAGCTCGTGTGCTGGGAGGAGGTTTCCTGGCACGTGTGGAGGGAGCTCTCCTGGGTTTTTGTTGGGCCCCGAAGCACTGTGCGAATACGTATGACCGGGCAATGGTCTTCGGCCCTGGAACCAGCTTGGCTGTGCTGCCCCGTAAGTACAGCAAATCGGGCAGAGATGAGTCGAGCACTCAGCCTGGGATAAGCCAGAGAAACCCCCGAAGGCAGAGGTCCGCTGTGACCTTAGGGCAGTGATAGAGAAGAAAGTGGAAAGGAAGTAAGGGACAGAGACATGAGGGCCACAAGGGAGGGAGGGTTTGTATTCCAGAAGGAAACACAACTGTGACACCGAATGTGTTAGAAGCTCCCTTGTCAAGAGGGTGGGTGGGGGTGGGGGAGCTGAGCTGGCAGGTTTTTGATACTGAGATAATCAGTGTGGGGAAGGACAAGGCTTCTCCTTTATCTTTGGAAAGGGGACAAGGCTGCTTGTCAAGCCAAGTAAGTGGCATATAATTGCAGCACTGTGCTGAATACGATTACTTCCAGGAGGAAGACCTCTTCTTTTTCAGGGGACCTTCTTGGAGGGACATCAAAGGGGTGGGCAGACCAAGATCAATACTTTGTTGCCTTCTTTATCCTTGAAGGAGTTCCAGGGGGTGTAGAGAGACAGAAACCCACCAGATCCCACTGACACAGCAGCCTTGGGATCTGTCCACTCTGACAAACTTTCAATAAGTGAAACCACCTACTGGCAAGGTCTTCCGAAGCAGAGGACAACAATATAGTTATGCCCACTTGACAGATTTTAAAACTGAGGCAAGTAAAGGCCAGTGATTAATATTGTCCTAATAAGGACAGAACCTGAGCATCCTAAAATAGGTTTTCTACTAGACTCATGAATCCAAAACACCAGGTTATTAAAATAAGAGGGTAAGCACTGTAACTGTGGCTGAGTGTCAGAGGTGCTGAGGACGGGACTCAGAATGAGGTAAACTCTGGATGACTGGGTTCTCCTCCTCAGGCTTCCTCATTACCCTGCAAGGCCACACCATGGCCCCACTGCAGCCCTTGGCACACATCATCCTCCAGAGCTAGGAAAAAGAGAAATTAAAAGAGAAGGTGGGAAAAGCTTATATCTCGTATCATGCAGTTGCTTCATTTTGTAGCAGGATTGTTTCCCCATGAGTAGTTTGTCTTCATTTAGCAGCTGTCTTCTCTGGGGAAGCCATTTTGTAGAGGTGTTTGTCACAGTGTGACAACTGACGGCTGGGGGAAATTGCATTTTGGAGCAGGGACCCAGGTTGTGGTCACCCCAGGTAAGCCAGATCCCTTGGAGCCCCACCTGTCCTTATTGTAACCCCGCATGCCAAGGATTTCTCGCTGAGCCTGTGAGACACATTTGAAGGGAAGCCATTTTCCTGAGCTGCCACATCCAGGACCATTAGACAAGAATGAGAGATGAGTTAAATAGAAACATTTTTGGGTAAATAGAATTCTTCCATTATTCTCTGATGGCCCCCAGCATGTGAATACCCTTATTCTCCCCCTAGCAAAAAAAAAAGATTTACAATAAGAATATAACCATGATTCATGCTGTGGTGTGGGAGCAATCAACTGTGGATTTGAGGGTGGAGGATTAGAAATATGTTCAGGCAGATTGGATGTGTTTCTGACAGGCTATGTAACACAGTGTGAGTCATACCAGGGAGCAAAGCTTATCTTCGGACAGGGAACCAAGTTATCTGCGAAGCCCAGTAAGTATAAAATTGTATCCCTGGATTAAGCAATGTCTGTGGATTAAGAGCTGATCTAGACCCAATTATACAATATATAAAGAATGCTTAGGGAGGGAGTATGAGTGTCAGATATAGGAGGCTCGAGTCTCCCTGGCTGGGATCAGGCATCTGAGCGCAAAATGATGCAGGGACGTCTCTGGAAATGGCTCCCAGAACACGCGTGTTGGGACTAAAGACAGATGACTGATTAAGTGGGGTGTTGGCTGGGATCACAGCCCTAGATTTGTGTAGCAATCAATGACGAGATTTCTAATTCCTTAATAAGCCCCCTAAGACACTGTTCTTTTGGGCTGTGGTTAGGTCTGTGTGTTGCAAGAACTTTGTAAACAGTCAGCATTGACCAGAGGAAGTATGGTTAGTCTCTGTCAAAAATCTGAAAATCACTTTTTGTCTATTCAAGACTACTGAAGGATATTTCCTGTTTCTGAGACTTTAAGCCAAAAATTCATACAACAGAGCCTCACGGAGCAGAGAACCTTAAAATAACTCTTTCCGATTGCTTCTATTTATAAGGACGGGTAAGGGAAGGGACTAATCATCACGCCATACCCAGTCTGCGGCTCAGTGTAGGAATTAGACTTTAAATCTCTGGTTTGCTGACTCCACCTCTGGTTTGAACTTTGACAGTCTGCAGCATTCATTCGACAAATCTTTGTGCACCTACTCTAATGCCAGGCCTGGTGCTCAGACCAGGGATCCTGCAGGGAAAACCCACTATGTCGGTGTCCTCTAGGAACTTATGTCCTGGGGATGGATCCTATTTTTTTCTCCCAGATATAACAGTGTACATTCTGATCCCTTGGGTGTGATCCTTTTATGCCATCCTCACCACCCTGTGAATGATTAAAATTGATTTTGTTGAAGTCTTTAAGCTGCTGAATCAATATAGATACCACATTAGTAATAACAGAGGAAATAGCCCAAAAGAGAAGTAGAAAACTTCACTAGCAATTTCCCTGATAGTTTATTCATTATAAGATTATTTTATCAACATGAAACTAGTAGACAGATTAAATAGTGCTGGCTCTATACCTCCTTCCTTTAGATTCTGTCGGTTCAGACTAAGAAGCACTTGAGAAATTGAGCCATTCCCTGGTAGCGTGCTAGACATGCTCAGGGTAGAAATAGTCTCTGCCCTGGATATTGTTATGAGTCTCCTTAAATGAAAAGATACAACGTCTACAACCAAAGACCATTTACTCCACAGAAATGTAGAAACATACTTTTGATAGATCTCTGTAGTAGAAAATGGAAAACAAAGATTTCCCTAAAGGAAAATGGAATTTTGGAGAATTTGTAGACAGCCAGTTTGGTTACTCCAGACGAAATGCGGATCGAGAGTGATGTAGACCTACGTCCTAAAGGGAACCACCAGCTCCTTACTCTGTACTCAGTGAGCCTGACCCCCTTGGTCAGGTTCTTGTTGTCAGACATATCACAGTGCTTCTTCTGGTTCAGGATGGCAAATGACCTTTGGATCTGGGACCCGACTGACTGTGGTACCTGGTAGGATATCACAATTTAATACTATTTCCAGCAATGTATTCATCTCTATGTGTATACTAGATGTATATGTAGCTTAATGAGCCCAGGGTTGAGGAGGACAGGATGACAACAATGCAAGGGAAAAGTGGAAAGAGAATTATTTGTCAAAGACTAGGCAGAAAAATAAGCTTTTTTGTTAAATTGGAATCAGAATTCAGGAAAGCAGGAATTCCTAAGCCATTCTAACCCAAACGACATGCTGAACAATGAGGACGATTCTAATCTGGTTGCAGCAGAGTCTCCATGCAAGACAGGTTCACCAAGAACCATTTCAAACCAACTTTAATTGGCCAACTACACTTCTAACTTTTTCTAGCTTATGTCTACATAAGTGGTTAAACACAAAGGTGCCTATGTTAGATATTTAAATGAGGCTCTATTTCGATAGCCCTTTGGTCCCTCCAGTGAATTATTCCTGTAATACCTTGCTTCTAACTTCTACAAGTAAGAACAAGCAAGCCCCTTGCCCTCCGCAACTGCATAAGTATTATAATTACTTGGCTTAGACTAAAAGTCACCTCTATTTTATTTCTCAGAACTGTGTTCATTTGTTGAGATCTGTTTAAATTCAACTGTGTGGGTGTCTAACTGTTGGCACTAAGGTTTCCTTTCTCTTGAAATTGTCAGCAAAATATTTTGCCCATAAATAATATTTCATCTACACTTGCAAATGACAGCCAACACTGCAGCCTCTTTTTTTCCCCTTTACTTCTGGGTTTTCTGATTTCCTTTTGTTCTGCAGTGAATATGCAGGCAGGAAGCAAAAATAAGCAAATATGCAGAGTGTCGCCTTGGGGTGTGTTGGGGGCTGTCACTGTGGATGTTAAAGTATATTTGATTGTATCATGGAGAACCTCTGACAGATAGGATATAATGAGCTTATTAGATATTACCTGCAGAAGCCCCTGGCTAGCTGGCATGGCTCAGTCTGTTCTTCAGTGAAGTTCAAGTCTAGTTGTCAGGTACAACCCCGATATACCAAGTATAAAGTCCAGAAGAGAAGCTTCTAGATAGCCCTAGGTCTGAAAGCAGATTAATGATTTTCCTCATAGTCAGGTCTACCTGAGAGGAATTTCCATTAATAATTAGGAAGAAGAATAGGTAGAGAGTATTTATTTGCAGTGTCCTTGTTTTAGATATTGTGTGTATGGAGCACAGAGGACACAAGAAAGAACCCAAGCAGAAAACTAAAGAAAAGAAATCGATAAAACTACTGAAGAAAATCAGTTGCCCTTATCTTGCCTGTCTCTGATAATGAATGTGTCTTCTCAGCTCATTCCTCACTTTGGTCCTTGAATTTCCAGGGAATAGCAAAGAATAAGTAGGTTTGGGTTAGCCTTCAGGTAACTTGTTCACCTCTGGATAACGCATCTCCCTTTTAAGAAGTTCCAGAGGACTTTTTGTAGTGATGTTAAACATGGTGCAAAACTATAACAGAGTTTACTTTGGATCTGGGACCAAATTCATTGTAAAACCAAGTAAGTAATAATTATCTACAAAAAAAAGTTAGTAATTCATTATACCAAATTTCTCTCATGAGCCTGTATTTGTTTTCAGTTCTTTAATTTTATGTTTTGGGAACCTCTTTGTAATATTTTACCACTCCTTATCCCTTTGTCTCTTGGAACCTCTTTGTAATATTTTATCACTCTTTATCCCTATGTCTCTTAAGTAGACATAAAATATTTAAACAAATTCTGTTATTCCATGAACATTTTGAAATGGGAGACCATACTCTTGATGTTATCCTATATCTTTAAAAATTTCCAAATTGTAATTATTGCCACTTTGACTAGTTGACAAAAGAATGTTGGATATGATTTAACATATCTATGAATAGTCACAATTTCAGAGAGGAGAGATAACCTTAAAATATTTAAAGATATGCAAATAGAGGATAAAAATCTCCTAACTAATATTTATTGAACACTTGCTATGTGGACAACACTAGAAAATGTCTCTCACATCTTAACTTGTTTAATCCCTCTAATAGTCTTCTGGAATAGATAGACTACTCTGATCTTCTGGAATAGGTGTCATGATTCCTACTTTTTGAGATGAGGAAACTCTATGACATTAAGAACAAAGAGGCTGAAAGATTCGTAGCACTGTGAGACAGGGCTAGACCAAGAGCCAGGCCTGCCTGTCCACAGTCCGCTCTCCTAAAGGGCCTCACCAAGGTTTGTGTAGGAAGTCCTACCACTGTGGCTCTCAGGACTACAAGCTCAGCTTTGGAGCTGGAACCACAGTAACCGTGAGAGCAAGTAAGTAAGAAGGGAAAAGATAGAATGCTTGTAAACAAATGGCAAGTATGCTTATGAGCAATTTTACCCAGGAAGTGTTTGGTTACTAAATTCCCAGTGTTTTCCCAGTTTGCATTAGAACTGTAGATTTCTCCTCCCTTGTCTCCTTCTTGTCCTCCCCAGGGCCCCTGATTCTCAGGGATACCCTCACCACAGGACAGCTGCTAAGGGCACTCTCTTCCCAATCAGATAAAAACTGAAATAACTCTCTGAAATTATCTCAAGCCTCTATCAAAATGAGAAAAGATACCTTTTGACTATAGTAAGAGGAGAAACTCCGAAGACAAATATTTGAGGAGCTGCTATGCAGATGAGGAAAGAGGCTAGTGGAGAAGACAAAATCAAAACCAGCAGATGAAAGATGTGTCCCAGCCTCCCGTAGAACCTTTTGGAACAAGTAGCACTGTCGTGCAGTGAAAATACTGCTCTGTGAAGTAGAAAACTCTGAAAATCCTTACAGCTTCCCATCAGGTCGCTGGGGAACGGATTTCTATGCCATTTTAGATGTCGGAGAGTGTCACCCCTGGGCTCCCTTTCAACTCTAAGTGCTAAGATCCCATGACTCAAGCCTAGAGGATGAAAAGCTGAGCTCAGACCTGTTTCTTCTATTTTTATTTTGATAACCAAAGAAATAGGTCATCAAATTATTCACAAGTTAAATCCTAGATATTTTTACACCTAGAAGGTAATGGGGTATGCTTTCTCATTGCGGTAAATGGAAAAATAAAAGGAGCTATCAGTAAGAAAACCAAAAAAAAAAAAAAAAAGAGGAAAAGAGATGCATGGTGGGAGAATCAGAGGTTGAATAAAGGAAATGGGGTGATTTTTCAGCGGACGCATCTACCCTATCAAAGTTTTCACAAGTTCAGGTTTGGAAAAGAATCCAAACAAAATGTCAATTCAAGTAAGTGAGCAGCCTTTTATACTGGGGAATAGGGCCAGTGGAGAGCAGTTCTTTCTAATTTAAACAGTCTCAAAAGGATGTGTAATTGCTTTCTGATGGGAGGCGACTCTGAAGGCCGAAAGACTATTATTCCCACAGGTCATTTGTCCCTTGAGATAAAACCTCTGAGGGACTGATTGTCCAGGTTAGGCTGTTGGCTGCACAAGAAAAAGACTTAAAGTCACTTAAAGAGAATAGAGGTGAATTTTCAGCCCTGTACTCCAAAGCAAGGGCGGGAGAGGGAGGGAGCACTGCGATATGGTTCATGTAAAGGGGGCCAGTACTGTGTCGACAGAGGCTCGAGCATGGGGAAGCTGTACTTTGGAAGGGGAACTCAGCTGACTGTCATGCCCGGTGAGTGGGTCCTTCTCTACTTCCGAGGAAACATTACTGCAGAGAAATTGGAAAGGGGAGATAAAGAATTTCCTTTACTCTTAAATCCAAGAAAATATATGTATTGTCTCCCCTGGAGTACCCTCTCCAGGGAGCCTGCGAGGGAGAAACAAAAGGAAGGTCTAGATGACCTAGAGCCCCTTGTAGGACCTCAAGAATCTGAGGAGACCCTGGGGTGCCCACCAGAGGAGAAGGAGAAGGGCAATCCTATCTGAAGTGTGAGGGATCCCCAAACATCTGCTCTGGTCACACCCTGAACCCAGAACGGGCAAGCCAAACTGGATGGCGAGTTTATGAGATTTGTTTTCTGTAGATCTTGTGATTCTTCCCTGTGAAGTCTCCACTGAACTTTCCTCTTGCTGAGATTGACCTCTCCACAGCAAGCATCTATACACTTCTCCCAGGAAGCTGCTCATACCCTTCCTTGACATCAGCCTCACCGAAAGATGGACTCTAGACTAGCTAGCAGGAGCCTGTTTCTGAAACACTAACCAAAGAATGCCAAACTGACCCATGACACACAGTAGGTGCAGCAGCAGGAGGGCTGGACAAACCCAGGGCTGCAGCAGCTTTTCTGTCCTGGGGGCCTTCCCCAGGCACTAATCTGAATGGAGAGATCCTGTTAGCAAGTGCCCAGCGTATACAAAAGCATTTGCTCAGATTCATTCAGAGCCTGAAGAGCTTTCCTTGGATTCCCTTGTAGGTTAAAAAATAGTCAAATGGGCTCTGGATTAAGTTACCGTTCCGAGTTATTATCCTTCTGCAAAGCCATATCCAAACAGCCAAAGCAGAGAATTGAACACATATGAATATGTGACTGTGTGAATGAGTTAGACCCAAACTGCACCCACTTGCGGACATTCCAGCTCTATAAGGTAGATACACGAGAAGATAGGACTACCCTGAACATGCAGCCCCTCGACTTTCCCAAGGCCATGGAGAATATCCTTCGTCAGGTACCTACAGAGCACAATTTCCTTGGTCTCTGTGTTTTTGCTGGGGCTCAGATCACTGTGTGAGCGGCAGTGCAGGAGGCAAGCTAATTTTTGGAGGAGGAACCAGGGTGCTAGTTATGCCAAGTGAGTAGTGGGACTTGAACCACAAGGCTATTTCCATCATTGAAGCAAGTGATTAATCATTGATCTTATTTTGAGCATGATGTGTTAGCTTGGATGTTCTACCCTAAAATTAACCAGGAATGTTTAATGTTTTTCTTGTATATAAGCATGCATTATTGCACATATGAATGACCTTACCAGGGAAAGGGTATTGTTATCGTGATGCTTTCTAGGATCTGGTTTCTTAGGAAAAGATACTTTCCTTATTTCTTTGCATTTATAGTTTCTGATTGTCCCAAGAAGCAAAGGAAGATAGAGGTGATTATTTTCCTTTTTTTTTTTCTTTTTTTTTTTTTTTCTTTTTTGAGACAGGGTCTCACTTTGTAGTTCAGGCTGGCCCTGAACTCAGCCTCAAACTCACATCACAGAAATCCTCCTGCCTCTGCCTCCCAAGTGCTGGGATTACAGGTGTGAGCCACCACACCCAGCACTGTGGTAAGTGGTACTGGTTGCTGCTGGGGTGAGTCTCCACACCCAGTATTGTATGTGGTTAGCGGGGATCAAACCTGGGTCTTTGCGCTTGCAAGACAGGCGCCAGAACCACTGAGCTAGAATCCCCAGCCCGAGGTGATTATTTTTCATTCAGAGCAGTTACATGATTTGGACATGTCACAATAGCAGGGTAAGAACTCAGGTTTTTAAGCCTCTGTCCAGCACTGTCTGGACCAGGATGCAGCCTCTATAGTCATCACTCTGATTTATCTGCTCCCCAGCTCTCATTTTTCTCAATTAATATAGCTAAAATATTGATAACCCTTATCTCCTGGCTCACAAAAAGGGTGCAAGGATAAAAAAGACATTGTTCTACAAAAGAATGGACCTGGAGGGCTTGGAGGTTTTGTTAAGGGGGGGATTACTGATTTGGGTTGGGTGTTTTGTTTGTTTGAGGGGATCTCTTTCACCATGGGAGGGAATAGGGAAGGACAGATACTTGAAAGGTAAGGTGATGGGATCAATACATTAACGTGCATAACATAAATTATTAAGGCATCCAACCAGGAGCTGAAAGCCCATGCAGACCTGAGCTCAGCCACCTGCTCTCTGTGGTGCCTCACAGGTGTCTAGGGTGCTTTAAGCCTCAGTTTATCATAACATGGAGATTATGGTCCCAGCCCCTCTTACATCAAGGAATTCTATTAGACTCAAATGAAATAATGTGTGTGGAATCTTCCAGAAAAGTATAGTATTGGATAACTTAAATTTTATGAAAAATTCTATTAGGTGTAAATTTATAAGAACATCATTATAAGGGACTTTGGCAATGGCAGAGGAAGGATCAAACTTCGATAAAGTGAACCTCTCTAGAGAGAAAGAACATGAGAAATGGGGCCAAGACTTGCCCTGATATCTTCAGACCCTGTTATTACTTAAGAGACAGACATGTGAGTTTTAAAGAACGTTGTAAATGATTCTTGAGGTTTCCTAACATTTCAGCAACTAGATAAGTTTAATGTTTCTTCTTGAGTTTTCTTGGGGTTAAATTAGATCTCAACCCAAGCAGAAGAACTCTGGGAGCTTTCTTGTGTTTGAAAATGCAGCGCCCTTTGTTTTTTGTGCCGACATAGATCACAGTGGTATCATCAAGTGCCCAGAAGCTGGTTTTTGGAAGAGGGACTGTGTTAAAGGTGAATCTTTGTAAGTATTGCAGCGAATTCTGGATTTGATTGGTTATCGAGACAAGTAGCAAACTTTTTTCGAAAATCTACGTGGACTGCCAGGTGCCTTCCCTTCGTCCACCTTCCCCAGAATGCTTTTCCCATCCTAAATTCTAAAACTGCTTCTTCTCCTGAGTAGTCTGCCTTGTCTTCAAGCTTGATAGAGAAGCAGAATAGAATAGATCTCCCTAGATTAGCAGCCAAATTCATCAGAGAAATCTGCCCTGAGATGTCGTCTTCTCTTTCACCTGGTGCTCTCTATAATCAAGATGCCCTTGATGGCCGGAGTCACAGCCTTTAATGGTTATATTTCTGTCTAGCATGTTAGCCAGGAGAGGCCAGGTTGAAGGGCCCATCATTGACATACTGTGTGACTTGATCTTATAGCCCTCAATTTGCTTCTCTGTAATGGAGAGTGATAATTATCTAGGCCTCACTTCAGACATCACTTTCTCAGACAGTGCTTTTCTGCCTAAGTCAGTGTAAGGAGTCATGGAACATAAATGTCACCTGGATGCTCTCTGTCTTACTACCCAGCCTGATTTTACTTCCTATGTTCTCATCATTTGGACATCGTACCAGCTATGTATTGGTTTATTGTTTTCCTCCTACTAGACTCTGAATATCAGGCATGGTGTCTGGGAGGCTCTCACTGTCTCCTCGTGTCTCTTTGGTGCCTAGTGTAGTGTTCACTGAAAAGTTACTGAGCAAATAAAGGACCATCCACCAACTGCTTCTTCTTCACAGGACATTACAGAGTTTTGTGACTATATATCCAAATGCTGGGAACTCACTGAGCAAGAGCAAGGGCAGAATTCCAGTTTCCACTGATTATAGTTGTATGAAAGGTAGGCTTGAGTAAGGAGGCACACAAGGTATTTGCAGAGCCTTGACTCACTGTGCCTACCAGGCAGGAAGCAAATGGATCTTTGGCAAGGGAACCACCTTATCAGTGATTCCCAGTAAGTACCTGATAACTTTTTTTCCCCAGTATTGGAAACTGACCCCAGGGCTTCGTGCATGCTAGGGAAGTGCTCTGGTCCTGAGCTCTCTCCTGCCCTATCATAATGCCTGTATTTATCCCATTATCTTATATTGCATAGTGATTGAATGTCTCCTTTTTCTTTAAGTAAATGAGATTAGGTACAGGTGTTCAGTATTCAGTAAAAAGAAGAATCAGAGCTGATATCCTTTAGCTAGTAAAACAAGATTATGTGGTGAAATTTTGCAAATCTTTTTCAAAGGAATGAGTTTCAGAGTTGTCTAGAGAATATCACTTAGACTTTTGCTGCCACTTCTATTGTACCACTACTATCATGTCCCCAAAAGAGGCTTTCATGGTCTTAATTCCATGGCTTAGCATTTATTCCAGCAATCCAAAGGGGGAATCCCAGCCAGAGCCCCTGTGAGAGAGGGTGGAAATGTGCTAATCACATTAATCTGTTATCAGGGTAGCTCAAGCATTTTTGTCAGTCGGTACAGTGCTATGATTTAGAGCACATTCATCTCCAGGGTTGAGACAAGATTATCACTAAAACCTAGTAAGTATGCAGTACACCACTAAAGCAAGAGGCTTAATGCGGCAACAGAGGCCACTGAACTTACTACAGTGTTTGTAAGGCCCACATGTCAAGAAATTAATGGTTTATGCAGACGTAAAATGCATTCAGATGTAGAAAAAATGTTAAAGTAATGGCACAGGCAATGGAAAGAGCTGGTGTTAGAAAGAGTCATGTAGGTGAGTCAAAAATAATAACCAGAAACAACCCAGAGAGTTGATCTAAAAGAAAGAAGAAGAAAGTTGGGCTGAACACTTCCGGTTCTGCTAAAGCTGGGCCTCAGTTTCTACATAGAATAAAAACCTTTAACAATACCTCATGGGCTGTTTGAAGGATAAAATAAGTTCATATATGTAAAAATATTGAATGAATTCTTAAAGGGTATACGCATGTAAAATACCATTTGCCTATGGAGCAAAAGAATCCAGGTCACATAGTAGGGTTCTTTGAATGTAAAGAGATTATATAGTTCTTAGTAAAATGTCTTTTTCTTTCCTGGTTTGAGACAGGATCTTCCTATGCTATGCTATGCTATGCTATGCTATTCAGGCTGAACTTGACTTCATTATGTAGCCCAGGCAGGTCTCCAACTGCAATGATCCTCTTGCCTCAGCCTCACAAATGCTGGTGTCAGAGATCTTCCCCATTATGCTCATCCTAAAGTGGTTATTTTCATGTGAATCTGTAAGCCATAGCCATTAGACAAAATCAGAAGCATTCAGGGTGGTATGGCCATAAACAGCCATAGCCATTAGAAAAAAGCAGTCTATATTCCATGGAAGAATAGTGGTTTGAATGCCACCCAAGGAATAATGACAAAGGAAAGCAAGCCTTTTTTTGTAAAGGCCTGGACTGTAGTGTGAATTCTGGAAATTACCAAACAATTACTTTTGGAACTGGGACAAAGCTCCAAGTCATCCCCAGTGAGTTCTCTTCCTAAGTATTTCCTCTTCCTTCTGTTGTCTGGTCCTGGATAGAAACACTTGAAATACCCTGGGATACAATGGGCCTCCTTTACCTGATCATTCTGTGAAGATTTTTAATACACATCCTTCACATTCTAATAGTATTGTTCTATTCGAGTTGTGTTCTTTCTTAATAGAAAAACAGAAAGACTTTGGCAATAAGGTCAGTGGAAAAACAGATAGCAAAGCATAAAAATTAAAATTTAAAAAATTTGAAGGAGAATGAGTAACACATCATCACAGAGTTGTTTGGATTTGGGGGTAGATTGGAGGCAGAACAAAGGCCACAACTGAGTCTCCAGGCTTGTAAATTAAGTCCGCTGGAGGTGTGGGGCGCTGCCAGTCAGAAGGATCAGAATGCTATTCCATGAAATTTCGGAGTGATTGAAGTGAAAATCGGGGGAGACAGAATGGCAGGAATCTCCAAGCTGATAACTGTCACGGAAATAAAAGGAAGGCTAGATACATCTGTTAACAAATAGAGTTGAAAACCATGAGTTTGATGGTAATAGACCAGAGATGTGGGTAGGTGGAAACTTCATTTTAACAATAAATGCTCCAGATTTGAGTCAAGTGGCTCAAATTTTTTTAAAAAGTGAAGATGTAGCTTCCTCTGTAGGGGAAAGGGTCACCTCACCTCTACATATAATACAGATGTATGGGCTGTGGATGTTTTGGGCTGAATACGAAACACTGTGGGAAGGATGCAGGCTATCAGTGGTCCTTCGGGAGAGGGACCAGACTGCTGGTCAGGCCTGGTAAGGAAGGTGTCAAAAGAATAACAGATATATTGAGGGTAAAACACCTCCAGGTGTCAAGAAATGGTCATGTAATGAAGGATGAGCTGGAGGTCTGGGTGTCACTGTTACTAATTCTAGTAACTGTTACTGGTGTCTAGTTCTGACAAAAAGAATGGAGCCGGCATGGCTGCTGTGCCATTCTAGGAGGCAGGAGGGAAGGATTTTTCTTTCATAGTTTCTCTTGAGATTTATCTGCCCAGTGTGAAAATGTCATGTGCATCTAAGATATTTGTGCATTCAGTAGCAGTGCTGGTCCAGCTCACTTAGCCACAGGTCACCTCCGCTTCATTTCTCAAATAAGGAGGATATCTAACTAAGCTCATGGCCCAGTTGCAGCCAGAATGAGGTAATGGGTGTATGTAGATTGTTAATCCAACTGACATGTTTTCAGTTCTCCATAAATGATAGTTTTTCTTCACCCTTTCCTGTTAGACCGTGGGTTAGAAAGCTTAGCGCTGCAGGCCATTTTTGTATGGAGGGTTGTTACGGTGTGAATTCAGGATTCAACAAGGTCACTTTTGGAAAGGGGACTGTGCTCCTAGTCTCTCCAGGTAAATGCTGACCCCATTTAACCTCATTCCTCCCTTCTTTTCCCTGGTCTGGCTTGAGACATCTCCAGGTACTTTTTGTGTTTTACCCTCATGAATTGCATCAGCCTTGTTTATCAATTGACTTTTACTGAATATAAGGTTGAGCCTTCATGCACACTCTTTATCTAAACATAACAATGACTAAAGAATTAGAAATAACAGTAAAATGAATTCCCTAGGTCAGAATAGAGATTAATGACCTAGACAATTAGGACAAATATAGTCTAGCCCAGCTTCCCGTGTAAAGTCTAGACTGTGACCTTTCCCCCCAGCTTCCTTCACACTCCTCTTTCCTCCTGCGCCCCGTGTCCAGCTTCGACTATCTGCAACACACAGTGACAGAAATCTTATACAACTAAGAATATCCGCCTATTAAAAGTGAAAGGCCAAAGGCTGTTGTATGTCCTATGAAACAATTTTTTTTTTTACAAAATGAGTGCTTGGCAAGTCCTTGTTTAACTGAAATTAAACACCCAACGAAATCAAGTTTCCAGCCCTCAGGGAAGAAGAAAGCAAGTGACACAGGATACTCCAGTGTGCGATGAAAAGGGTAAAACACTGGACTGAGAGTCAAAGAGATCTGTGTCTGAGGCTCTGCTACCAACGAGCAGTGTGACTCAGAGTAGCTCCCTTGTGCCTGAGCCTTGCTTTTCCATCTATAACTGGAGACTAGGCTCAGATGACCTCTCTGGCCCTTGATCACCTACAGCCTATGAATTGATCACATCTGTCAGGAGTGGGAATTTTTTTCTCGTGTGAATACATGCGGTAACTATGCTGATATTGAGTGTTTTCTCACTCATTAGAGTAAAACAGGAAAAAGGGAGAAACAGCTGAAGGGAGTTTATTGCTAGACCTCAGCCACTGTGGGACTTGGGAGGAAGGAACAAACTCACCGTTGGGACGGGCACCCAGCTGAAGGTCATACTGAGTAAGTGTCCTATGGCAACTCCAGAATGTGCCTTAGTATTGGTGGACAGGAGGTAAGGAGGTATCACTTTCATTGTCATGACTTATTTTTAATTAAATGTAATCTAATGCTAAAACTCTGGGAATTGTGACCCAGAGAAAAATCAGTGAAAGCATTCAATGACTGTATGAGCATGAACACTTCTCTGGAGTGGAATTTAGTAAACCATTAAGATTTCCCAAGACTTGTAGCTGACAGAAGCTCTGCTCAGCATTCAACTTCTTAACACTGGAATTGAGAGAAATTGAGCCCAAAAGAGGGAGAAAGCAAGAAGAGCAGAAAATCTCATGGCCACAATCTAACGGACCCTTCCTGCTTCCACTGCCATCGATTCAGGAGAGCACTCAGAATGATATTCAGATCTTTTTCTCCACACCCCAATAAGTCATACCCAATTCTCTCCACAGAAGAGGCATCCCTTTTACAATAAACATTGTCTAAGAAGAGTAGTGAAGTGCAGAAAAAGGGCCCCAAGGCTTCCGGCTTCATCCAGAGAGCTAGATTTGATTTGGTCCCATCTGTGTGTGTAATGTTAAAAAGTCAGCACCCGTCTGTGTACTTCAGTCTCTTCTAGGAGATGAGAGGGTTGAAGCACTCAAAATCTGCAGTGTTGAAAACTTGTCTCACCCTAGAGTTTACCCAACTCAAGGGTGTGGACTCACGTCAATATTTCATTAATTCTTCAACCCTCCAGAAATAGCCTTGTTAATCAATAATCTAACTAAACCTAGAAATGCTACCTACCATCTCCAGGCCTCCGATGTGTAGGCGTAATGCTCAATGCATAACATATAGTACTGTTTATCCTCAAGCAGCTCTAAATCAGGGAGGAGCATCCTCTTTTACAAAAGACAGAACTAAGTCTCAGAGAGGATGTTGCCTGAAATTCCACTGCTAGCAAGAAAAAAGGCTTGAATTCAAATTTGAGTCTTCCTGCCTGGTCTCAAAACCCAGCTCTTTCTAATACATATTGTCTCAGACTGTGCCAGGATTCACTTAGAAATGAGAAGTGTTGCCAGTCACAGCGAGTAGGGAAATACATGGAATCTGTATTATTGTATCTGTATCTGTTCTCTCCATAGATGTTGTATCATAGAACTCTAGCTGTGAGAAGGAGTTTTGAAATCATCTAGTTCAGCACTCTTCACTTTTTTAATAAGGTAATTAAGACACAGAGTGGTTGGTTCAATTACCTGTATCGTAAAGGCAGTGAGAACTAGAGCAGAGCCTAAAACCTGGGGGCCCTGGTCTTAAACCCTATTCTGTGACTACAGTTTGGAGAACTAAGCTTCTGTGAATAGGTGGTCAATTCATTCATGAACATGAATGAAACATAAGTTTTACTAAAAGAGTATTTGAAAATTCCCTTACCTGAAGGCTTCCCAGACCTCCCCCTTAGGTATGTAGTAAAAATGGAAGATGAAGGAAATAGCATATTTGTCATGGGACAAATCATTGTGGGAAATACTGGAGGTTACAAAGTTATTTTTGGAGCAGGAACAAGATTATTGGTAAATGCAAGTAAGTTCCATGAAATAACCTGATTCTTGTTACTGTTGGGGGACATTTATTTTCATTGATTTTTTTTTTTTTTTTTTTTTTTTTAGTAGAGCAGGGTGTGGAAACAAAGCTCTGATGCGTAAATAAGAAGATAAGTGGACAATAACAGCATTGTGTTATATGATATTCATTAGCATCATGGAAGAAACATTGGAACTTTAATGAGTATGGATTAGCTTCTGTCTAGAACTGAAACTCTAATGGCATGAATGACTTTTCATTCTGAATAATAGTGATACTTTTATATAATGCACTTTATGCAGAGCCCAACTCCTATGCATTTGGCCTTATTCACTGTCATCGTCCAGTAGTCTTGGGAAAAATGAAGGTTAAATAGTAGAATTGTATGCTTTCTGCCACTTTGGTGTATGCACACAGAGGCAGGAACACAGAGAGTCACAAACCTGGGTGTTGTGTGGAAATACCAGGCTGGCCAGCCACAGGGTACCATTTTGTATAGGGCTATATCAGAGTGAGAACACGGGCAATCAGAAGCTCACATTTGGACCTGGCACACAACTTTTGGTCAATCCAAGTAAGTGAGAACTGTAGAAAGGTGTAGCCCTACCCCAATATTGGGTTTCTATTTGTATATTTATATGTATAGCCATATACATACAAAGATAAGTGGATTCTAGATCTAGAATGTAATAGATTCTTATTATTACTATTGTGTTATTAATCACAATAATCCTGCAAACTTAGGATATAGATTTTCTGCCATCATTTTTCTTCTTAACCTTTAAAGAAAATTGCTGTCAAGATTTTAGGAGAAAAATGTTTGCTTCCTTTGAGTATCAAGTTTTTTTTCTTATACTTTTATTTAGTTCCCATCTCTCTGCTGCAGATCAACACAAACCTGGTGATATGTTGGTTTTTATATTGCTCCCTTATTATCTCTTAGAAATTCTTTCTTGGCTTTTCCTTGCCTAAGTGCTTACATTTTACAGCTCACATTTACTCAGAGTATTCTTACTTCTAACCTCCCCCAAAGCCGGCCTCCTTGTTCCAATAATTACGCACTCAAAACAGTCAGTTCAACTCAGTAGATGATTACTGAGTGTCATCAACAAGCCAGGGATGATAGTTTATTTAAAAAGAAGGAAAGAAAAAGGGGAACCTACAATATGGCCGCTGAGCTCAGTAACTTCTAGTCTTTTCAGAGAAACAAAACCTTCATAATGAGCAGTGTGTACGTGTGTGTGCCAAGATAGGGAAGAGAGGGGCAGGGAGCTCGGCAGGCTGGAGACAGCACAGCGTGGCCGTGGATCCTCCAAATTCCCGGGCAGACAACAGGATTCCAGCCTTTATGTGTGTTTCTGAGAATGGATCTGAGCCTGTTGCATCCTGAGAGTAAAAGGCCCCAATGGCAGTTAGTGTCTTTGAGTAAGATGAGAACAGAAACACAAGTGAGCCGAGTGTGACTCACCTGGGACCCTGGCTCAGCCTCAGAGTGGGCACCGGGACACGTGTTTAGCATGTGCCCTGGTGCAGTGAGCTGCAAATGCTCTTGTTCCTACTCTTCCTGGCAAAGTGAAAGGTACATTTTTGAATGTGTCCCCAAGGAAATAGGGACTTTTTCTCAACCATAGAAAATGAGGTGGGAAAATACCCGCCTATTCCTTGGTATCTTTAGAAACACTCACACCCACCAGGGCTCTGTGGGAAGAAATGTGTTTCACAAAGTTTTGTAAAGTTTCTATTTTTCCCAGAAGAGAAATGGCCAGAGCTAACGGTCTTTGGTGGACATGAGGAGGGATGTGAAGGCCGAGGTGGCAATGAGGGCTGATGCTGTTTTCCCCACTAGGGAGGGTCTCCAACCACTCATGACAGGGAACACTTCAGGACCCATCATTCCTGGGTGTCAGCTCTCAGAGCTACTGTGAAGGAACAGTGTCCCCATGAGCGTAGAAGCAAAGCCTGGACCTTTTTGTAATGCACTTCCTCAGGGTGTACCTACGACAACAGACTGACTTTTGGGATAGGGACCCAAGTGGTGGTCCTACCAAGTAAGTGAGCTGGGCTCTTCTTTGAACTACTCTCCACAGGCCCATCCTGGCACTGGACAGTTTCTTATTGTATTTCCAGGGGAGGGAAAAAGGGATGTTTCGTCCATTGGTGCCACACGTGAGGTTCATAGGTGAACACCGTCCCACATCTTTGCAGACCCTGATTTCTTCCACCTCCCCTTCCCCTGGTGCCTCCTTCGACCACAGTTCTATTCTCTATATGAAGTGGCCATGCTGTCCTCCAAAGGAAGGACCACAAAAATGAGAGCTAGAAGAATCTTGGGGACCTTTGTTCATGTATCAGGAGCAGCTTGAGGCCCAGGTGTAAGCTTTAGGGTCACCAGGAGGTCATCAGCACAGGGCAAGTCCCAGCTCTCTGCTAATGTGACCTCTGGCCTCAGTGTGAGAGGGCTGGCTCTGGACTGTGGCTGGACCCAGCTGTGGTTTCTGTGAGCCTCAGTGTTTCCTCCCTGAAGTAGGCAGCATGAGTTCTGATTTCTTTTGTCTCTTGGAAGTTTTATGGGAAGTTTTGTGACCTTTTTCTATAGTCCTAAGTTTTCATAGAAATAGGGCCATATCTGAATTAAGGTCATTGTGAATAAGGGAATCCAAGGGCCTTGGGTGCCTTAGGGTCCTTGGCCTATTCCCAGCTGGTAGAGAAAGGGATAAAATCACAGGAAGGGCCTGTGTACACTTGGAGTCCTGCCCAGACAGGATTATGGAGAAATCAAACCTCTGGCCTGGTGTAAGTAGAAGGCTGGTAGTGGGAAGCATCCAGGCCCTAGGAAAAGGGAAGGATGAGACAAGAACAGCTGTAAGGATAGAAGACCAGATAAAATTTCCTTTGCTCCCCATCCCTGATAAGAGATACAACGTGCATGTGACCCTCGGAATGTCAGACCCCAATACCAGGGCTGATAGTGACCCTGGGGGTTTGGATGAGGATGTAGGAGGTTGTCGTCCTGCTGCTTTGCAGACAGGTCAGCGGGGTTTTCTCAGGGTAACCGGGGGTTGAGCAGCTCTCCAGTCCCCCAGGCCTGGCTCTAGTCTGGAGCCCGAGGCACCGAGGACTCTGAGGTCAGCACGGCAGCTATGCAGCAAGGCCAGGAGATTGACTACAGCTTCGCTGGATTGCCATTGACCTTGCTGGGGCCGTGGTAAAGGGAGGTAACAGGAAACAGGATTTATCAAAGGCTTCCCTCACTGTGAGTATCAGGAGGAACCTACAAGCTTACCTTTGGAAGAGGCACCAGCCTCATAGTTCATCCATGTGAGTATCATGGAAATGATCAGAGGATGTTTATAGACTGTCTTGTGGAAGGGCATCACAAGAGTGAGTGTGCTGTGGTCTGCGCCACCTTGAAAGGACACTTTTGTTCAGCGGGAGTGACTATTCCTGTCAGATCTAATGAAACGATTGATGTTGTGCTGGCTAAGGGTTTTGCTTTCAGAGGACAAATACCCAAATTTTGAGAAAAAAGACTTCGCTCTTACTATTTCACTCTTATTACATCACATCTTATTTCCAAGGTAGAGTTTTTCTTCTTGGCTCCAAGAGTTCAGTCCTGTCCGTATCCCCCAGGTTGAGACTCTACCACCATGTCCCCTGGGCCCAGGTTGACATTCCTCCTAGATCAGCATCCCAGGCAGGGCAGGATGCTGAGGATCTTTGGAGGGCTGGGAAGGCTCCTCTGGATACAGAAAGTCTCAGCCCTTCCCCAGTGTCAGCACTGCTCAGATTCATCCTGTTGATAGCTACTACGTACCTTATCTACTATGCCCGACAGGTGCCAGTGACTATCTCTTTCCTTTTTATAAGTCCTCATCCAATGTATACATACATTCATCCTAACAGGTAACTGACATTATGCCCATTTTGTAAATACAGAAATGGAAGCCTAGGAGAAGATCCTTCCTGGTATCGCACAGATAGGAATGGCATAACTAGAGGTTAATTCAAACCTATTTGACTGTACAGTTTTATTTTAACCAAATCACTACCTTGCTTCTACCATCCCTCTGGCACTCCATGGAGGAAGCCCCCCACCTCAAGCCCACCTGTCTGGCCTATGGCTCGCCCATCCTCAGCCTTCCTGTGACAGTGAGTGACCTTGGCAAAGTGACTCAACATTTCTGAAGTCGTGAGTGGGGATGGCAAATATAAGTGCTGTAGAGAAAGAAACAGAAACTTAGGGAGACTATTTTTAAGTGTACACCTACCTGGAGAGAAAAACAGCATCAAAAAGCATCAAAATAGTATCGTAGGCTGTTTGAAAGCTTCATTTCCTAAGAAAGATGGCTCTAAATGTATAAGGGGCTGCAGGTAACTGCTCTGGGTGGCAGAGGGCAGGTATTTGTACTGCTTTGCATCAGGGTGTAACACTGGTAACAGAAAACTCACTTTTGGAGATGGAACAAGACTCCAGGTCCAGCCAAGTAAGTACTTGACCTTAGTCTCTGGCCAGACATAGACAGTCCGTCCTCTGCTGTCTTCGATGATGCATCAGTACTTCCTGAGCTAATTTTTCATGTTTCTTCATGAGTTTGAAGTGAAATTTTGAATTCTCGGCTTTAGGCTTAATACTTTATTGTCTTATGATAATTGCCAATGAGAATAGACCTTTTCATTATTACGGAGATAGACTCTTGTGGTTTCTAGGGATTTTTATCAGCAAAGGACCTGTGATTGATTATACTGAAATATTTATTTTTACTTTTGTTATCATTTAGTTTCATGACATGGAAGTTCCCAAGGACAGTGGACACTGGGTACATACATTCTCACAAAACTCTAAACCCAGCTGAAAGATACAGGAACAATTTAAAGCCTAAATAATGTCATGAAAGCAGTAATTAGTTTGGGAAATGGGATCATGCATCAATTTATCTTTTAAAAGATAAATGAAATAGCCCTACCAAAAAGAGTGAGAGCACGATGGCATTTTAAATGAATTAAAACATTTGGAGGGTTTATGCATTCAACCGATAACCCTGGAGTGACTGTTGTATCCCAAGAACTATGTTAGAGATGGGAGGAGAGAAGGAAGGGGAAAGTGGCAAGCAGAGAAGAAAGGGAGGAAGTGCAGACCTGACCACCAGGATTTCAAAACTGTGAACCGCCCAGGCTCACCTATGTTGGAGTGAAGGCACAGGGGGAGTACGAAGGAAGGCACGCCTCACCTCCTGATTCTGCCCCGCACTTACACACATCCCCCCAGCACGCTAACTCTATGAGTGCAGGACCCACGCCCCTTCATCCTCATAGCTCTACAACTCTGCCCAAAGCCAAGAACATGAGGATCAATGCACAAATTGTTAGGGGGAAATAAAGCTCCTTCTGGACAGAAAAATCAAGAAAGGGTGAGGTGGGGAGGTAACTACTGTTTAAAGCATTAGCAAGTATTGGTTTAAACATTTGCAAGTACTCCCCAGTGGAGAGTGTTACATCTCAGGGTAGGGAGATTACAGAACCCAATTAAAGGTAGTCAGGCAGAGAAGGCAGTGGGGCCTGGGACTCTCCCTGTGGGAGGAGAAAGCGCATCTCCACACAGAGAAGGTCATAGGTATTTATCTGTGCATTTGTATGATTTGCTTTACCAAAACCTGAAACCCCTTAGAGAGTTCGGGGATATAAGAATTGCAATAGTAGTGAAAGGAAAGCAGTACAAATGGGATTTAGCAGCAAAAAGAAAAGAGGCTTAATGACAGATTGTGAAGTCCGTATCTCCACTTGTGAGACCACCCAGGGAATAGTATTCTGAGAAAACTTTTCTTCATTAGGATCAGAACCATCTTTGAAATAAAAAGCATGATTTTACAATGATGAACATTTAAATTTAAATACTTATTATGTAAAGACAAACTGCCATTAATTCCCCTCAAAATACTTCTTCTCACTTCAAATACACTTATCCCCTCATTCTTGCCATTTCCTGAAGCAGTTCTGGAAGAATTCTTTCAGGAGTGTCTTTACAAAGTGCCATAAAAAAATACAACAAATGCCAAATATGAGAATGCTGAATATCATCCAACAGAAAGACAGGATTGTAAAAACATTATGGTGTGGTTCTCCTCCACTTACACAGTGGATCTGGCACCGTGCAACTTCTGGCTCTTCCTCAAAGTCAAAACAACCATCAAACGTCTTTAATGGTTTGATTTAGAATAATGAGGCACAAACAACGACTTCGAGAACTGCTTCAGAAAGTGGCAAGAATGACAGGAGAAGTGTTTTTGACATGAGGGAGACTATCCTGAAAGAGAGTTAGTGGTGATGTATGCTTTACCGAACAATTTTTTTAATTTAAACAAGTGACCTAGTTTTGAATCACACCTCATGTAAAGTTCCAAGATGTATAAGAAGGAGTGTTAGAGGAAAACTAAAAGTCCGCACTTGGGAAAGGCAATGCGTCACACTGCCCCTCACAGGTAATCCCTACCAAGTGTGGGGCACACATACCTGGGTGCTACCTCTCCTCTGAACTGCCCTGGAGCTCTCACTGGTGGCAGCGAGAAAACTAGCAGCTCAGCTGCCTAGGTGTTCGACAACTGCCTAAATAAAATGAAACTGTTTCGTGATGATTAGAAAGAAATAATCAGCATCAATGAGGTCCCTAATTGTGGCCGCAGGAGTGGAGTAGGAGAACAAACAGATTTGAAGTATAGAAAACTTAATGGATAAAATTAGACTAGCATTTAGAATGGAATTTTAATTTCCTGGAGCTAGGGAAGGCATTTCCAAGGAATATATATATCTAAACCTGCATATGTTCCATAGATGCTAATGAGTATTTTAAGAAAAAAAAGGTTCTTGGGTCAAATAAGTTTGAAAAGCTCTGGGTTTGTGTAGGAGTTCTCAAAGACTTAGAAGTGCTAATATGCATTGTCAGTTTTGAAACATTGTAGACAGCATTTTTCAAAGTTATTTGAGCTTGGAATTCTTTCCTTGCAGAGAAATTTAGAAGGACTGAGACTCTGTGAAATTCTGACTGAGAAGCACTTGTCTAAACCGTTCTCAAACTTTGAGGATTTTTTTTTTCCTCATACAAATGTCAACCTCAACCTCCGAAACTCTAGAGAAAGAGTCTCAGGCTCCAAGCATAACTCACTCTGACTCTCACGGGCTTCACAGAAAGGCAGTCTTCCTTGTGCATTCTATGTGGATATTCTTATGACAATTTTAGTCTTCCTGTGCCCTCCAGGAACGACAGAAGTCACTTTGTGGAAGGAGAGCCCCTCCCGGGCTCAGTGCCAGCTCTAAACACTCTCCCAGCTTGTCCCGTGCTATGAATTCTCCCCCCAGATCCACCTGGCATTAATCTCTGCCTCATCCCCACCCTGTTCCAACAGTCCACCTTGACCCTTGTTGGCCACAGAGTAGATGTCTGCCCTTCAGCAGGTTCTGACACCTCTAGGGTGGCTGAGGGGAAAGTCAGCGGGGCTATTACAAAGAAAGCTGAGTGTTCGGATCCGGAGGCAAGCAGTCTTATCTCTCTAGTTGTTGGAAAAAGGCTGACTGAGGGAAACTGGAAAGCGGGGAGAGCCAGGCTGGTCCTGCCCAGGGCACAGTTCCTGTAAAGCACTCTCCCACTGTGTGCAGTCTGGGGCCCACAGTAAGCTGACTTTCGGAGCAGGGACCAGGCTGTCTGTGCACCCACGTGAGTATGACCGTGCCACTGACTAGGGTGAAGGGAACTGATGACTTGTCTGTGAGGAAAGGCAATATCTATAGCAAACTTGGGGATACGTGGAGCACTAGTTTTCCATTTCTACAAGCTCTTACGGTGACCTAAGATGTTCCCATTTCTCATATGAGAGTCAGAAGTGACAAGAGTCAATTGAGTACATGAAAATTTGAGCAGAATAATTTACAGAAATATAAAAAGAGTTCCAGATACTCAGTGCTTTCAAGCGAAGCCGATAATATCAGCACCAGATAATCTGAATATTCAGGAAATTAGCTTAGTGCCCTTGGGGGAATAAAAGATGAGTTAATAGCAAACACAAATTCTCTTTTATTCAAGCAGGTAGCTAAATTCTGTGGGATGGCTAATGAGCATAGGTCAGGAATACTTGCTCACAGAGTCTTCCTTTCTGGAATTCATTAAAGCCATGAACTCTCACCACGCTGGACCCCATTAGGCCCAGGCTTTTATTTGAAGGATAGCTGTCACATGAAATAACAAAGTATGGAGGCAAAAATAAATAGGAAAGATGACAGATCTGGGGGATATTCTGGTGCTATCCTCAGCCTGTTCACTTAAGACAACCACCACGCTGAACAGCAAAATGACAATAACTACATTATACTATAGGATAATGTCCTGCATGTAACAAGTGGTCATATGTACACTTTTCTAATATACTGTTATATTCTTGGTCTTGTTATATCAAAGTTTACATTACTGCAAAGGGAAAGGGGAACAACTTCCATTTTAAGATAGTGCTCTGGAGCCCCAGTGGTTCCAGCAGATTAGCAACAGGAAGATTATGACAAAGACCTTACCTGCAGTGGGGTATAGCACTGCGGGCAAGCTAATCTTTGGAGCGGGGACCACACTGAGCATCCAGCCAAGTAAGTAGAGTGGGACACTGGTGGAATACACAGGTATTTCTTCTTCGTCCAAGATACCGATTTGAGCCAGGGTACAATCTTCTGTGGAATCCTAATTGGTTCTTTCTTCCTGTCCCCAGAAAATCCTCTCACTTCACACAAAGGGTCCTGGAGACATTACCCTTAGAGTGAGATCTTAGAGTCCAGGAGGCAGATGATAAGTCTGTGGTCCTGGATCTTCCAAAAGAGGATACAAAATACTGTTGTCTGAACAAGAGATTTTACTCTAGTGAATTCTTGATTTATGGAAATCTCATGAACTTTCAAGTTCAATTCAAGATACCAGAGCTGGATAGAGCGAAAGAAAAGATTTGTACATACCAGAAACAAAATCATAACACAAAATAACAGAAGGTCTAGCCCTGAGGAGTATGACAGTCCTATGGAAGATCAGTTCTCTTATATAGTAGGCAGATCCCGTGAGTTTCTGTAATGGTGTCACCTGTGGTGTGAACACTGGAGGAATGGCTGGTAAACTCATTCTGGGAAAAGGGACCCGAGTGTCCATAATAGCTGGTGAGTTATCCCAGGTGAAACCATTTACAACCTCTCGGACAAGGGCCGTTCATCCTTTCCTTGGGGGTATCTATTATTACGATGGCGACGCTGTGACTGTAATGAATTGTCTTGCAGATGCCTGAGAAGGGCAAAGGCATCACTATCAATCGTGAATATCTATGCTTCTCTGGGTCAAACACATTAAAATTTGACTTTAATCATGCAATGGATTTTTTTTTAGTGTCTGCTAAGTGGTTATCATTCTATAAAATCGCAGACTAAGCATGAAGCCTAAGACAGATGCCTGGCCTATGCCCACATAGTATAAAGACTAGCCAAAGATACAGAAGTGTTGTGTACTTAGCAACCTGAAAAGTATTTTAGTCTTAATGTGGATTAGGTCAATAGGCACAACAGACTCAGATGGCTTAGGGTCCTAGCAGAAAAGTTGCCCTAGACCGTGGTGGAGAACCAATGGCGTGCATACAACAGCGGACATGCAGAGCCCTCTCTGTTGGCACATGAGCCAAGTTGCCCCAGCAATGCCCCAGCAGCCAAGCATTCAAGTTTAACTGCAGTGTTGGCACTGTGATAAGGGAGTCTGGGCACTCAGTCTCTGAAAGGTTCGCCATCACTGCCGTTGGCAATACAGACACTTCCTTGGTAGAAAGAATTCATTAAGACGGGTTGGTATGGTCTGTATATACAGAGAGAGAGAAGACTAGAATTCTAGGCATAAAGACTAACAAGAAAGTTGGTAAGATGTTAGGAATGCATAAGGCACATGCCTCTTAGCCTAAGTGAACACATCGGATGATAAAGTTGGATAATGAGAGAGAAAGGCAAAGAAGGTATCTTCTTAGAAATGCAAATAAGGAATACCAGAGCCTTCAGAGAATTTATAAATTAGGGCCTGAGCCAGCCACCAGGAAACTGAGAGTCCAATTTAGAAATGCAGACCAGATGGAAAGTGAGAGAGATCGGCCCTTCCCAGGGATGCCTCCTTTCCAAGTGGGCTCTGTGAGGGGTTACCCCACCTCCAAGACGAGGAGCAGTCTTTTGGTAAGGGACCTTTGGGAGTGCTATGTAGGTGCTGCCTTCCAGGTGCAACTTGGCAAAGACACCAGCATTGCCATCAGAGAAATCTGTTTCCTGACATTTTCCAGAGCCACTGTGAGACCCAGATCTCTGTCACTCACTCTCACTGCCGGGTTCCTAAGTGCCTAGATAGAGGACAGATTTAGTGGTGAGGTGCTTTCAGTCACAGCTGTGCCCCCCGAGGATTTGCAACACTAGAACACTCAGACACGTGCTCCGATTAGTCTTGAGTTATGACGACAGGTTATGATCTTGAACTTCCACACTGAAACACTGATCCAGGCTCGCTAAGTCTACCTTCTGGTATTATCAGTATTAGAATGTATCTTTCTTGTCAGAATAGAACGAGATGTCTCTCCTTCCCACAGGGCTCTGACAGATGGACCCCTAAAGACCTCTAAATTAAAAGCAGTTCATTTTTTACTTTAAGAAAAAAGGGTAAGGTTGCACTAGAGTATACAGAGGTGAAAGTAAAGGAGGGAGTAAAATTATCAAGCAGCTCTAGTGCTACTTATTGTCTAGAAAAGGGACATTAACCTCGGTGCCTGACCAGACAGTGATCCCAGCCCAGCTCCACTGCTCCAGGGTGGCCTCTGGTCCAGGAGCTCTGCCTTGACTCAGCATCCCAGGGCCGCCCCAAGGGTTGATATTCAGTTTTGGATGCAACTGGCTGCCTGCACTGCCAAGGCCACCCTGGCTGGCCCAGCAAGCAGAGTGCACTACTGTGATCTGAGAAAGCTTGTGTTACAGCGGGAGAGAGAACCACAGAGGCAGGAAATCCTAATCCCAGCCCTGCCGGAAGCTCCGTGGGTGGCCCCAGTGTGTGAATACTCCTGGCAGCTCTCTGCTTCCTCCTGTAAAGGCGGAGGTCAGACAGAATAAACAGGGAGAGGCGCATGAAAAGCACTGCGGAAACACTAAAGAAAGAATCAGTGTCAGCAGTAAGGAAAAGCCTCCAGCAGCTCCTGCTTCCTGGGATGAGGCGGAGCCACTGTGGCTGAGTTAACTCTGGCTCATTATCATGGCGATTCTCTGGCCTATCAGTAGCACCAACTACCAACATGTGCTCGGACCAGACAGTTCATGAAGTATAATTCTCCATGGAGAAACATTCACTTGCTTCTCACACTAGCCTGCTGAGAAAGGCAGATGAGGTAACAACTCCACTTTCCCGATGAAATTTCTGTGAACCAAAGATCTGGTATGACTTTCTCAAGGCCTTGTAGCCATTGAAAAGTAGAACCAGGGCTCAGACACTGGGTTCGGGTCTGCAGCCCAAATTATGATAACCAATGAGAAATAAACATCTGTGGGATATTACAGATCGTCTGACTTAAAACTAACATAGTAACCTCCATTCCTGTCGTGAGGGTAGATATATGGTTTGCTCTGCTGAACCTCCTTTTTTCCCCAGACTTGCTTTTGTCACTCCATAGGGCTGTTCCTAATTAGGGTTGCTGAGGTTTGGGGAAAGTTCCTATAAACAAAAGAATGGGCATTGTCTTATGTAACCTGCATTTCTGTTTTCCTAGAATGACAGGCAGAGCCTGGCAGACAACATTGCCTGGAAGCCTGGTCTGTGGCCAGGACTCACAGCTTATCCCTGCTCCTAAGTCCCAGTCTCTCTTCAGCAGCGGGTTTCTAAAATGGCATTTCCCGTGTGCAGCCTTCGAGGGACACGGGCTCACCCCACACAGCCCGCTCTCATGTATTGCTAGCATTCGGCCTCCAGCTTGGGTTGGGGGCAACCAAGGAAGCAAACTGTCTCCTAACCTGGTCCTCTTGGTTTACAGTCATTGATAATGCAGAACCTGCTGTGTACCAGCTGAAAGATCCTAAATCCAGCGACATCTCTGTCTGCCTGTTCACCGATTTTGGCTCTGAACTCAATGTGTCAAAATCCATGGGGCCCGAAGTATCTAAGACTGAGAAAACTGTGCTAGATATGAAGTCCCAGGATTCCAAGAGCAACGGTGCTGTGGCCTGGAGCAACAAAACCGATTTTGAGTGCTCATCTGCCTTCCCAGAGGACACATTCTACTCTAGCTCAGGTGAGCGCCACTCATGGAAGCAGGGGGACAGCTCCTAATTATTCCTTTAAATAATCAGGATGATTCCTGGGTGGAGGACAGGCGGTAGGCCAGGAGTGAAGAAGAGGAAAGGAAACCAAGGTGGCAGAGAACTGAAGCCTGGACCAGGTGGTAGCAGGGGGCCGAGTGGCGAACACCACGTGGGTTTCAAAGATAAAACTCCACAGAAATGAGAAGGAAAGTAGAACATCAAGGAAAGCGACTGGATTCGCTGCCCGAGTAGCTGTGTTAGAGAGAGCCCCATATACAGAGACAGCAAAAACAGAACAAACTGGGGTATAGGAATTAAAACTTTCTGAAACACTTGAAAGTATCTTCTCTCTATGGCCCTTATCCTGTGTATAAGCCTCATTCTGCCTCTATTGAATCCCGGCTGGGCGACCTGGAACACACCCTCGGGCAGAGTCCATGTTGATGGGTTTTGGAGCCCACACTGAAGAGCTTGGCACAGCCAGAGAATTAAACGGCACCCAGAAGCCAGGGTGTTGGTCCTGCCAAGCTGTGCCTCTCTTCAGCAGGTACCCCACACACGAGTTCCCTTCAGACCCTGCCAAGGAAGCAAGGAAAAGCTGTAGATAGATACTGATAGATACTGTGTTCACCTGCTCAACCCCGTAAGGTCTGGGGTGGGAGAGTCAGCACACTCTGGACTCTAAGAATATCTGTTTCTCCCTTTAGAGTTCCCGTGTGATGCCGCTTTGGTAGAGGAAAGCTTTGAAACAGGTAAGAGAGGGGTCTAACCCAGCTATGCACATCACCTGAGAGCCAGGACCACAGAAACACAGACTAGACAGAGGAGGGCTCCAGGGCAGGCCTTAGGAGAACGAAGTCGTGAGGAAGGAAATGGCAGTGCAAGACCTGCTCCTAGCCAGGGCCAGGGGTCGTTCTTGAACCCCTCCCAGCGTGGCTCATTTTCTTTTCCAGTGTTAAGGTGGCCAATGGCTCACTTCTAGACTTGTTTTCCTTTCAGTTGCTCCATGGTCGGGAGGTCAAAGAGAGCTTCTGGGTGTCTAGCTGTGACATTTTGACGCTCCACCCTTTGGTATAGCTCTGAGCCAACCTGGTCCCCCTCAGGACACTTTTCCTCCATAGTCACAGGATTCGCTTCTCTCACAAAATTCATGCAGGCTGTGCACACAAGTCCTGCCTGCCAGAGTTCCCCCCACACCTGTCTGCCTCCACTCACTTCACACGAGCTGCTCTTACCAAGCCCTCCTCCCGGTGGGTGAGACCCGTGGATTGCGGTGATAAATTCCGAACATCTACTCCATTCCCATCCCCATCCCCCGAGAGGCTCAGAAATAAAACAGGGACCACGTGCAGCCAGTATTTTCGTTTTCAAGTGTGCAAATACGTGTGCACAGGGATGTGCACAGAAACTGAAAGGAAGAGCAGATGCTCACACACGCAGCCTGCTTTGGAAGAGCCGCTGGCGTCCTGAGGAGCCGTCCGGCTCTCCGGCACACACACTCACGGCAGCTGTGGCCTGTTCTCCAGATATGAACCTGAACCTTCAAAACCTGTCCGTGATGGGGCTCCGAATCTTCCTTCTGAAAGTGGCCGGATTTAACCTGCTTATGACACTGCGGCTGTGGTCCAGCTGAGGTGAGCAGGTGACAGAGCCAGTGTGGGGTGGGGACTGGGTCCCTGAGACTGGACAACAAACCTCCCACAGGGATTTGCTTTTCAGTCCTAAATCTAGACCCACCAAAATCTGTTTCTTCCTGTTAGAAGCTCCTGTAGTTAATATCAAAGGCCTAAAATATCTGCATAACAAAAGACTCATTTCAGCCTCCTGGGTGTGGAGAGCAGTTGTTACTCCCCATTTTAGAAATGAACAGACTGAGCCCAGGTGACCTCGAGGACTGTATGCTAATGAGTGGGAGCAGAGAGAAACACAGCCCCTGACTCATCTGTACCGTCAGCCTTTTACCCAACCCCCCTCCCTGTGTAACGGAAGGGGCCCCAACGCCCTTCCCGAGTCCTCTCTCTCCAGCATGGCTCTCTCAGCTTAATACTAGGAGACATTATATCCCCAACCCTAGACTGGCCAGTCTCTGCCCGTGTGCAGCCTGGCCCACTGCCATCCAAAGAATCCCAGGCTCCATTTCCTCCTGTTCATTTTCCCGGTCCGTTGGGAGCCGTGTCTGCCACCCTCGCCCGCCTTAGCGCCCAGCCTGACTTCCGCTCCTCCTCATTCCAGGTCACTAGACTGTACGGCCCGTGCTCCTTCGCTCCTTCGCTCCTTCCTCCCCCGCTGCAAGCAGAGGGCGGCTCCCCCACCCGTGGAGAAGGCTCCGGTCATCATCTCTCTGACCACCTCTCTGACCACCGCGTCCGTGCCGATTTGTGATGAGGACTGCTGAAGAGCTGCCAAACACGGCCGCCGTCTGTCCCCCATGACCCCCCACTGCTGCTTGTCACCATTCACAGCAAAAATGGAGCTGTGAAGAAACCCCTCCCCTCCACAGAGACTGCCTCTGCTGTCCCACTGGGGTCTGGTCCTCAGTGGGGTCTCTCGTTACTGCAGGATGTACTGCAGAGCTTTTTGTTTTTTTAAATAGTGTTCATAAAGAAATACAGATTATTCTTTTTCACAAGATGTGGAATGAAATTTTCTCCTTCCCATGGTGATGAACCGATGGCACACGTGTTGCCGTGAGCTGTCTGTTATCCCTGAAGGCTCTGGAAGGTTCGCCATCGCTAGCTAGAGCTCCCTGCAGTGCTGTGCCCTGAACCACACTGTATATTATTCTGCTTCCCCTGGCTTCATTAAAAGTGATCAGAAGAGCAGAGACTGTTTCTCTTTGATGGGGTTGGTTAGGATCACTATCTGCGTGCTGTTGAGCACGAGCTAGGCAGAGAGAAACCAAGGCATGTGTCCGTCCTGCTGTCCGGGCAGCCTAACTCAACAAGCTGCTGCTTAGCAACCTCTCCTTGGAAGAGCTTCTAGAAAGTTCTGCTACGAGGTTGTGCCGGAGTCTAGGAAAACCCTTCCTCATTTTCACGCCACACCACTGTACCACCCATAACAGGAAGACCACACACAGTGGAAATAGTGACTTATAGTTAAAATTTGCAACACAAGGACCACACAGCAAGTGTCCCTGAAAAGCCATCCACTGCCTCCTGTCCTCCAGGAACATCACCTACCCTTTCCTCTCAAACTAATCTTCCACTGACACTGTGTATTACCCCACAAATCCAAGCCCAGGCCCAGCCCTAGATCTGCCTGTGCTAGCAACAGGGTTGGGAGAAGATCATGACCACAATAAGACTTTACATCCCCTCTATCCCGGGCATGAGGACAAAGAAAGAGATGATGAGTTCTCCACCAAGCCAAGGAGTTGGCCAAAGAGAGTGGATGTGTCAGTCTCTGTCCTCGGGGACAAGATGGGGGATCCCTGGGACCCCCAGCATACTGTTCTCTCCCCTGAGCCTCCCACCACCACAGCACTTTCCTAGGGACAGGAGTGCTGATGAACTGTACCTCAAAGACCATTCAGCCATTCTACTGACAACTACTCACTCAGGACCAGCGCTGAGTGCTTTCACATTTCCAGAATGGGAAGACGTTCTCCCCCAAATACCTCTGTGGGTCCCCTGTGTGTCACTGACCACATGAGCCAGAAACATGCTGATCCTTTCAGCTCCTGCTGGGAGCTTCAGTGTCACCACCTAGAGAGGGTCAGCTAGGACTGGAGGCTCCTGTAGCTCCGTGGCTGTCTGAGTCCTCGACCCCTGTAGACCTGAGGACCAGCGTCCCATCTCCACTCAGATCTATCCAGGGTGCTCCTCGAATTGCCAGCTCTTTCTAACTATCTTATCTCCAGACTAAACAGAATCCCTTGGAGACCCTCAGCGAAGGGCCTCCAGGTCGCTGCCATCATGGGACAGACACTTTCTTCTGTGGGCGAGACTGGCTACCTACAGAGAACTCCAGCAGGCCTCTTCCTTAAAACTGCCTCTTCCCCCACCTCACGCTGCCAGACTACCACTGGGAATTTCTTTTAATTAAAGCATTCTCTTCCCCGTATTAAATGAAAATGCCCCTGGGAGGGTTAGTAGAGCAAGTCTTTATCGACTGTTAAAAACTTAGGGCAAATTAGTTTCTCTTTTTTTCCCCCCTAAAGTGGTAATTCACTTTGTTCTGTATAAAAAGAGATCCAGGCAAGGAAAGTGTGGGTGGCACAGAAGGTCTGCCCCGAGAGCTGGCCTTTGCCAGGCTAAGGCTGAAGGCAACGTGGGGGCCTGAGGCAGAGCTAGAGGGCAGTGAGAAGATGCAGCACAGGCTGGGAAGCCACCCACATCCATCAGAAAATGAGGTTTCCTCCTGTCAAGCCCAGCCCAAGGTAGGCACAGGGTGAGGTGACAAGCCTGGCGAGGGAGAGGCCAGCAGGAGAACAGGTCAGCGGCCCACTCCATGAAAAATTTCCGTCCAAAACCATCATTCTTCCAGCCCAGCAAGAACCGTCCCTCGTGTCGGAGGCTGTTAAGCCTAAGGCCTGTGAGGGCTAAGGCCAAAGGGCTAGACCAGGAGCAGGAGGCCAAGCCCCAAGTTTAGTGGCACTGGAGACTACTTTACAAGGTTCTGGCCACCCATGTCTGACTCGGGCCCCACCTGGGACATCAAAGGGAGAAACCTAAGAGAAGGGTTCCTGCACCAGCTGGTAAAGCCGGCTAGACCCCGGCATGGACACACTGCCAGAGCTGGAGGCAGAATGGACTCCTCTGACAGACGCCCCACTGGCCCTAGGGCACAGGAAGCAGAACACTGGCCCAAACAACCCGCCATGACCCAGGCCTCAGACCTGGTGGGTGGGTATCTGGAACTTCCCTCAGCGGCCTGCCCTCTCAGGGAGCCCAGGGAGGAAAGAGCAGGCGTGTGTGTGACTTAGGAGCATTGCTGGGGTCTCCTGGTGCAACAGAGTAGCCCTGCTGCTGCCACCACCAGAGGGGCAGCCATATGAATCTTAAAAGATGGTTACGTGTCTGCTTCACCCTTAAAACCAACTGATATCATCTTATTGTCAAGTAGCATCTCAGCAAGGAAGTCAGCTCCAGGGAAAAAGTGCACCTTGTCACCCCAGTGTCCCAGAGGCCAGCACAGTGCCTGGCACATGGCACATGGCACCAAATGAAGCATGAACGGCTGACATCATCGGGCACAGGAGGGACCACATGCGAGGAGTGGGAAACCAGGAGAAAGGAAAGTGGGGATTGAGACACGAGGTGGCGGGGTGAGCTGCTCTCTCCACTTTGCTAACAGCTAATAGTACCTGACAAGAACTATCAGAAAAAAACAAAATGGAGGTGGTGGCCCCCCGCAGGGACTCATCCCTCAGTGAAGCCTAGGGACAGCTACCGTAGGAAGCACACAGGAAGTCTGAGCCCCCAACACAGGTGGCCACACCAACGCCACTATAGCAGCTCCGGTGGTGCCCTGGCCGGAGTCCAGCCAAACCCCATCTCCGATCTACTTCCTCCAACAAAGGGCAGACAGAAGGGCATCTGACTAAAACGGCGAGGGAGGGCCAGCAAGCTCAGCGTGCTCACTCTCGCTAGTGGTGACGCGGACTGCGGGGGGCTGCAGGACCCTGCGCGAGGCCGAGGCAGGGTGGGCCTCGGGCTTCCTTTCACACATGCACAGGGTTTCTTCTTAGAGTCACACTCTGAGCTGCGTTTTGAAATTAATAAACAGGTCGGGCACTGAGTCAGTAGCCAGAAGTAGAACAGGAAGTGGAAAAAGTCTCCACTTCCCTCCAGGTGTTGGGGTCGGGCCGCCCCCTCCCATTTCCATGACGTCATGGCTGCTGACAGGGGCAAATAGGCCATGCTTTGAAGCTTTCCCGCAGAAGCCACATCCTCTGGAAAGAAAAGTTAAAAATACGGAGTTAGAGATAGCATCACCCCAGGCCACGCGCCAAGCGGAGGCAGGCTGAGCCGTTACACCGCCACCCAGCCACAGGTGCACAAGGAGGCCACCAAGCCTCGCCGGGAGGGGCTGCCGGGCGGCTTTGCTGACTTGCAGCCGAGCAGCAGCCTGGGAAGGCGCCACCGCTGAGAAACCCCCTCACCCCACGTCTGCTGTCCTAAGATCAGACTCTAGTAGGCAGTAAGTACAGGGCAGACTTATTAGACACTAAGGACAGCATAGCATAGGTCCAGCCCACTCGTCCACGGGCGAGGGATGTGGGGGCTACCTCTGCCCACACACGGCCGGGCTGGCTCCTCAAGTTCATCCCCACGAGCGGCCCCACACTGGTTGGCTCCCACCCCAGGCTGAGAATGATGAGCCGGGACTCTAAATGAACTTCTGCCTTTCACGGATCTGTAGACCAGGATTTTGCAGGAGACCCTGAGACCGGAGACGGGAAAGAGCGGCTGGTTTGGCCGTCCTGCTCTGTGGCAGTGTTTCCATCCACCCACCAGGGGGCAGCAGCGCTCCACCAAAAACAGCAGCACTCGTCTTTGGTCTGTTATTCTGGGAAGGGAGAGTCCCCAACGCTTAATAAAACCTCTTTTCAAAAAAAATAAAATGGCAGGCGACTTTCATTTCACAAGCTCCTGCCCTGTGCCCTTGACTGACTGCACTAGGTTCCGATTCTGTACGATCCTGTCGCCCCATAGAGGCCTGCGGGGTTAGGGCCAGGCCCGCAGGCAGCAGGGGGCGCTGCCCGCCTAGGGTCCTGAGACCCAGCTCACGCAAGGGAGCCCAGAGAGGAGCTGGAGCCAGCAGCACTTGGACCAGGAGGGAGAAGCCTGAGTGACTTCACTGGTCTCGCGCCCTGGACAGGTCATTAAGCTCCGCAGCCTGTTTTATGCAGGACTGATGCTCTCTGCTAGTAGTTTAAGAGCCAAGACTTTCTTTCAAGGGATATATAGTACCTGCCATGTGCTAGACACTGTGCCAAGCTCCGGGAATTTGGTTTCTGTACAAATACTTTGACTCCTGAAAGATGAAGCTAAGAACAGGCATGAGGGGTTGGGGATTTAGCTCATCCTACATTGAAAGTGCAAAGTCCCAAGTTCGATGCCCAGGACCACCCCCCCCCCCCCCCCCCAAAAAAAAGGACAGGCACGAGGAATCACTGAGGACAGGTATCAGGGCTGACTACCTCTAGGGGAGGAAAACTGACTGGGAAGAGGCGCGAGGGAGCCTTCGGGAACATTCTGGATTCGTGTATGGCTGCATCCTTCCAGCCATAAGCCTCACACTAGTACGTGATAGTGCGTATAAGTTACGTCTATAAAGTACCACTATCAGGTAATCATATACAGAAGTGCCAAGCTCCAGGAGCTAACAGTCCAGTAAGTAGAGCGCGTGAAAGAAGTGTCAATGGCCTTGATTTCATTGAGTCTGTTAGGATATATTTTGGGGCGATCTTCAGGCAGGAGTCAGGAGAACCTCACTTACCTGTAAGCTTCACTGTCCCCCACTAACCTTCTCTCCTAGCGCCTTTAACTTTCTGTGTCTCAATCTTTCATTACACATGCAGGAATAAAAACACCTGCCACTTACTTCCCCTTTGGAATGAAAAGAAGCACTGAGTGAAATGCTTGGTGAGCTGAAATCCCAGGACACACACGAAGCAGCGGCGCAGCTCGACCCGCAGAAAGGTGAACCCTGATCCCGCATGCGAGGTCAGCGGTTCGTCAGACTGTCACTGCGCGGCCCCTGTGAGGCAAAAGCGGGCTGTCCCCCGAGCCTGTGCAGGGCGCAGGTCAGGCGTTACCCCCTTCTGAATTGGAAGAAATTTGTATCTCTCAGGTTTGTACCTCAGGCCGGCCTTACTCTGCAGAGAGTAAACTCGGCTGGTCCCCAGGTGGGCTGAGGGTGTCCCGAGGCCCTGTGGGCGCCCCATTTCCCATGGTGGCTGACCACGTCCCCCACGACTGTGGCCCCAGGAGCTTCTCGTGTGCATTTTGTTGCTGCTTTCACGCTCCCAGCAGAGCTTGATGAAGGGGAGACTCTGGGACCAGAAGGCTCGCACAGGCCGCACCACCCTCGGGCCTCTGGGCCTCCTCGCGCTCCACAAGCCCTCTGAGGCCCCGGCAGGCCTTAACGTCTGAAAGCCTGGAGCCGACCTCTGCAGCGCCCCCCAGGCAGGTTTTTCTGGGTGCCCATCTCCCCTCAGAGCACAACATCCTAGTCATGGGGCAGGGGGCCTTGCCGCCTTTGAGAAGAGAGGAGCCCAATGCCCCTCCTCCTGAGGAATCCTCCTGAGAATGGGGCACGTCCCCACCAGAGGCGGAAGGAAGCCATTTCAAAGGCTTCCCGATGTCCCGCTATGAAGCGGGAAAGCGCCAGTCTCCCCTTCCTCCGAACCAGCCACACAAAATGTATCCATCCGTTGGGGAAGAAGAAAATATTAGCTGAGCAGATTGCATGTGAGAAATCAAGGCTGGCGGGACTTAAGAGAAGAGCAGATGAAGGACTGTGGTTTAGACCGTGGTGAGAATCTAGTCTCTGCTTCATGCTTCCAGCCTAGACAGGAGGAAACTAGGGTAATCTTGAAAAGGACTTCTTTCCAGTGAAGACTGTGACACGCTATTTTTATCACCTGGAGGGTGTCATCCCTTCTCCTTGTTGACCCATTATTCCACTGATTTAGTGGGTGGGCAGCATCTTTATCTAGAATCTCTATTAACCAGACCTGGGCCTGTACAACACCAGTCAAGCCTTTACTTCCTCTGACCCTCACAGCAAGCCGGGGCAGCAGGCAGAGAACGTCTCTCTAGAAATTAGAGACAGGTGAAGTAGCTTCGATGGTGCACAGCTCTGGTCCACTCACTTTCCACTAAGCACTAGGGACACAAGGCTCAGGGGCTCCTGCAGCCAGCGGAGAGGAGGCCATGGACTGAGTGGGCTCCTGAGGATCTCCACCCATGACCCGATTCTTACATTCTGCTAAAATGTCCCTTTCCTCTTCTGTGAACTCTGTACTTAGAATTAAGTTAGAATGGCAAAAGAGCCATGACAATGCCTAATAAACGTGTGTGCTGAGATGATACTTTTCTATTCAATTATATAGCAAAAAAGAGCTAATGTCAGGTTGGGGATTTAGTTCAGTGGCTCCACAAAAGCTCCTGCCTCACAAAAGCAAGGTCCTGAGTTCAATCCCTGGAACCACACACACACACAAAAAAAGGCTAATGTCTAGATACGTTTCCCACGGCCATGTACTCAGAGAGGTCTTCCCGAGCCACTTCTAGGTTGCTGCCTCCCTATAAAGCTAAATGAATCCCAAGAGGGCTGCACGATGGTTCTGGCACTGGATGGGAATCATTTCCAGGGGACATTAAATCCAGGCCAGCAAGACGTCAGTCCAGGAGTTCCTTGGTGGTCTCTGTAAACAACTGATAGAACCAAGGCCGGTGCTGACCAGTCTAAATAACGTACATGACCAACGCTGTTACTGGCATATCGTGTGGACTGGCAGCGGGACAGGGGCCTGAGAAATGCCGCACGAATACACGCCGCTGAGTGGCTCCTCAGCATAAAGATGTCTGATCCGTCCACAGCTCTGTCTCTTCTTCAGGCTGCCCAAGTCTCAAGTGGACCTCCCCAGTTTGAACCCGTGACAAGACACTGTCCCACTCCTATTCAGTATTGCATCAGTTTATATTTATATTTTTGGCCCTCATTACAATGAAATTATCCAATTGTGTGTTAATATAACCATCTTCTCTAGAATTTAGGCTCACAAAAGGAGGCACCTGGTCCACTCTGAGCACCCCTGAGATTTCAAAAAGCAGAGCGGGCCTGAGCAGCAGGCCTGATGGCGGCCTCCTCAGGGGTTCCCCCTCCTCCTTCCTACCACTGGCCTCCCCAGTCCCATAGAGGAAGCCAAGAGAACCCAATGCGAGGCTGAGAAGGAAGGCAGCACGTCTGGGGGGCAGCGCATGGCGTTCCTGACACAACGGCCGTGGCTGTATTACTCCTTTTGTTGAGAAGGTACCCAGACAAGGTGCACAGTACGCACTCTCACAGTTTGTCAGGACAACAGCACCAAGTGTTATTATCCCCATGCTTGTTGTTATTATTATATTCAAAGCCTAACCCACATGCTTCAACCCAGATAGAGAAAAGATTCAACTCCTAACTCTGGCAAACTGAGTCTGTTTCCCCATTTGGAAAGCAGGTTACCCCCCCCATCTGCCTCAGAAAGTGGGTACCCCCCTATCTGCCTCGTGGGATCATGGAAGAATATAAATAACAGAAAAGCCCTTAATACAACTCCAGACCTGAGAGCTCACTTACTTCCAGATACCCCAGGCTGTGTCTTATCTCCCATAATCCCAAACACTACCTAGACAGAGCCTCAGTGCCTAATTATTTGCTAAATTTTAAAAGACAAAAGGTCAACAGATAGTAAGTAGCAGAATTGGGCCTTAAGTCAACACTCTCAGATCACGCAAAGGGCTTTCTGAAACAGCAGGCTGCCTTGAAAATACTCCTTTATCCCATGCAAAAAAATCTTACAGGAGCGTAGGCCTCACTATAAATTCAGGGTAAACACAAAATATTTTCTCTGATCCTCCATAACCTTCATCCTGCTTGTTTTACTCCCTCAACTAAGATCCTTGTTCACGAAAGTTTTCCTCCTACAAAAGAAACTCATATTTTGTATCTGTTAGATGATTTTCATTAACTGTAGTTTGAAAGTCGTAGAGCACTCAGATTTTAATCTAGACACCCAGAAGCTGGAGTCACAACCCACCAGCAGAGAGAGATGTGCAGGGCAGTTTGTACACAAGCTCCCAGCTGCTGGTTAATGAACAGTGTCCTTTGTTGAGCCTCCCAAACTGGAGCACCGGCCTCCACCCCCTAGCCAAGTATTTTCCAACCATCATACCAAAAGTGTTTGGAAACTCAAGACAAAAGGATGTGATCAAAGAGGCCAAAGGTATAGGCTGCTACAAGAAGAAAACATGAGAGATGGTTTCCATGTGATAGGGGACAGGAAATGTGTGGGCTGGAGGGGTCTGTGCTTCCCACCACTGCAAAGAATGGCAAGGAGTAGACAAAATACAGTGGTTGTGGTAAATCGCTTCCGGCCTTTACTAGAACATAAAAAAATAAAAATAAACCACCCCATAGAGGTGTGAAGCTGGAGGCAACAGGAAATGCTGGGCTAGACCTCCACCTACTACTGTACTCCAACCCAGCTCTGCAGCACGCTTCAGCTGAAAAAACAACTAACAGGAAACCTGACTGTGGAGGGGAGTGAGAGTTCTTCAAGCTTGAAGGAACTGCCCCTCAGCTAATTCTTCTGTGCATAAAGAAAACCACAGAGCAAGTCAACTGAGGCCTAACCAATTAGTCACCTACAATGAGCCTTTAACTAAATTTAAACTCCCGGTGCCAAAAACAGCAGGTTTTTGTCCTATTGCAAATTGTGACGAAGTCCACTGAAGATGAATCTCCCATCAATGGTGGCTGGGTTGGGTAAATCACATCTCAAAGACAATTGCTCGTATGATATTTGGGGATTTAATATCTATCCTATGACCCTCAAGATCATTGTGAGAAATTTAAATCTGTGTATTAAAGGCTCTGAAATTTGTAACGTCTTTCCTGATAAAGTGATTATCTTTCCCAGTGTTTAACTCATTTGTCTTGAAATTCAAACGCTTTTATTTGAAATACCTATCCAATCAAAAATAAAAGTAATCCAGAGGTCTCCTGATAAAGCTGTATGACATTTGTGCATACATTTTAAAGCAAATTGAACTGCTCAGCTGTACTCTCAGTGAACGCGTGACTGGTGTTGCTAAGCCGTGGCCCACAAACCCACAGCCGTTTTTATGAGTTATCCTGAGACTGAGAAAGTTCGCTGACTCCCATCCAGGCCATTCCCAGAGGTGGGTGTTCAGTCAGGTACGGATCCTACAAACAACAAGAGTCTGAGCTTTTTACCACATTCCGTCAGTGCCTCTAAAACTTCCTCGGTGCATATCAATCACCAGAGGGCTTTGTTAAAATGAAGGTTCTGCTTCTATAGTTCTGGGGTGAGGATGGGGGTCTCCTATGCAAATAGGCTACTTGGCGTTAGCACTGCTCATCAGAGACCACACGCTGGGGAGCAGGAACCCAGGGCCTTGCTTTCCAGTTTGCTGCACATTGGAATCACCTGGGCTCCTGCTCCAAAGATGTACTTGGTCTGGTCTGACTCAGGCATCACGCCAACGTGTAGCCAAGCTAGAGAGCCTCTGAGGGTAACTCAGGAGTCAGCTGCGTACAAAATAGCACAACGCTCAACGCGGCTTGTTTCCTGATATGGTGATTCTACAGCACACATGATGGAAATAGTGCGGCTCGTGCTACGTGAAAATAAATGTGCCTGGGCTTTAGCCAGCAGACCTACTTTCTCCCTACACTCCCTCCACACCCCAGGATTGGGGCTTCACATGTGCTAGGTAGTTTATCTGCCAACATTCCTCAGCTCTTTTTAAATAAAAAGTCGTATTTTCAGACAGTATCTCATCAAGTTGCCCAGATTGACAATGAACACGAGATTCTGGGTTACATAGCAAGTCATCACACCCAGCTCCACCCAACCTTTGTCAAGAACTCCCATCTTAAGAATACTAGAAACCCGAACTTTAATCTTCACCGATCTGGTGAGGACTGGCACCCCGAGATAACTACAAGAATAAAACATTTCTTCAGATGCTTTGGAGAATTTTATGTCCTACAAATCAACATACAACCGTCATTTTTTTGCACTGTTTATATTGCCTAGGAAATATGTATTTCACCTAAAGCATGCTGAATCACACATAACTGTGAAAGCACACACCTAGTCCAATTCCGAACCTACCACTTACTAATGCAGTTCCAGGCACACAGTCAGAAAGTGGGATCCCCGAAACAACTGAAGGATTAGTAAAGGATTTCCTGCTCCAGGAAAGGACAAAGAGCTGCCATTTCCCGAGGGCAGTGACGGCAGACCTAGAGAGAGGTCCAAACAGCAGCCCTCATTTATCACAAAGTGCCAACACTGCAGTTAAACTCAAATACTGAGGCTTTAGTTTAGGGAAAAAAACACAATTCATACTTTATCTCTCGTCATAAAGAAAAACAAATAACACACGTACCTAAGGTTCACCACTACTGCTCGAGGATCTCAGCAGTACTGTCATTAACTTCAAATTCACATACTAAAAACAAAGATCTAGGTCCAGAGTTATAAGTAATCACAGTTTATTTTATAAGCATACCGGACAAGGGAAAAAAGATTTCAGTACCAACTAAAAAAATAAAAACAGAGTCACAAAGAGTGGCGTGAGGTTCTTTAATCTGGAGGCTAAAAGGTAACACTCAGTGAAAGCAAGGTCATGTGAACAGATTCATCCCAAAGCTGGTCTGACAGGGAGAGGGAACTTCTGGGGCCTCCCCCACACTCAACGGGAATCGGTAGTGAGTACAGGTCTGAAACATCCATGTGTTCAACAAACCGCCATCTCAAGAAATCGTATCCAATGAACATCAAAAAGTGAACCTAAAAAACAGAAAGGTAAAATGTTTTATGATACTGCAGGCAGGACCCCAAATCCTTTGATCTTAACTCTGAATTCCCAAAATAGGAGATTCCTAAATTTGGGACAGTATTTAAACCAGACTAGAACAACATCCACAAGGAAATAAATACACAAAATATTTTAATTGGAGTATTATCTATAAAAATAACATTCAAGGCAGAAATGGTGGTGCACATCTGTAATCCCAGAACTTGGCAGGCTGAGGCAGGAAGATGGTGAAATGGAACCCAGCCTGAGTAAATAAGCAAATTAGTGATATCGTGCCTCAAAATAAAAAATAAATAAAGCAGATGGTGTATACCTCAAAGTGAAGGCCTTATGCTCAATCCCTAGTACAATGATGATGATGGTAATGATGACAACAATAATGTTCAAACCTAAATTCTGAGCCCATCAAGACAAAACTAAGAACTGAGAAATCTGAGTTGTAACTCCAGTTCTATCATCAGTCATCTGTGTGACTACAGAAGTTATTCTGATTCCCTGATCCATCAACTCTTTGAAATGAAGAGGTTGTAGTTTTACCTAAAGAACTTTTCTAGATCTACAATGCTTATAAAATAGTGATTTCCAATTTGGGGGAAATATATGGAGAGCAAGATTCAAGAAACAAAGTAGAGAAAAATTCTCATTCTCAGATATAATGAAAGATCAAAGATAAGGGAGGGTAATAGAAGAAATAATTTATTATTGGTTGGGGCTTTGTTTTTTTATTGCTTTTGTGGTACTATTGATCAACCTGTACATTCTAGGCAAGCGCTCTACCAATGAGCTACATTCACACCCCTTTCTTCTCCCCAGCTGGTCTCAGACTTGGAATCCACCTGCCTCATTCTCCTATGGAGCTGGGATTACAGACAAGCGCCCCTGCACCCTGCTTAATTTAGTTTTCATTTAAAGATTAGTCAGAACAAGAAGGTGCAAAATAAATCCAAGAAAAATGTACATACTGCTGCTAGAGCCATATGAAATGGAAATCTGTAAACTGTGAGGTGGTTCCCTTCCAGAACAATACAGGCTTCCTTCTGAGTCCTTGGGAGTGAGCTTGCCATCTGATCCTGCAGGCACCACTATTTCTCACTCCAAGCAGCCAATTTTCCCACAGTCTGTCATAAACACACTGTAGTTTTCTATGTAAGCTATGATGAAAAGGTTGGGTAGGGGCTGGGGATGTATTTCAGTGGTGCTGCTGCCTGCCTTACAAGTACAACGTCCCAAGTTCAATCCCCAGTTCCATCAAAAAAAGAAAAAGAAAAAGGTTAGGAAATGCTACCTTTTGGAAGAACTAGGCTACCTAGCCCAGTTGGTAAAAGGATACCATCTCCCTCTGTGTACTGATTCAAGTGACCTACAGACATTAGCATCACATTTTAAAGGAAAGACTAAACTTCTAACCATAATGTTTTTATTTAACAAAAAAACTGGCATTTAAAGATATGCTACACAACAGCAGAACATTCTTGTATCAGTGGAATTGTGAAAAACATATAAAAGAACAACAAAGTCATTGAGCAAAAAGTGTTCATGGTGCTAAACAAGATTAAACGGGCCTATGAAAACTCATCTGCTCTACCAAATTTGTTAAAGCAAACACTCGCCCACAGACTCGGACTAATACAGCATCAATTCTTACAGCCATCAAGTCTAATGGTGAGAGGTTATTTCAGTGAACAAAGTTTTGACACATTCAGGATCAGAAATCCTACTTTAATACAAAAGTCAATTTCAAGATTTTATGATATTAAAACATTTTTAAAATGTCAGACATTGAAACTAGTCCACATGGAAGGCAAAATTGACTCCTGAAGAATAAAAATTCAGATAGCAGACTTCAGATAGTCCTATTTACAAAGATCTGTTGCCTTCTTTTCAGGCAAAGATATTTCCCAGACAGTATTCCTAAAGCAGAAGTCCTAGAATTCTTTAATGTGTTAGTTTAACAAAGTTGAAAAGAATGGTTAGAATAATGGTTTTCTCTGTTAACCAGGGTTTTGGGAAACCGACTAATAAAATCTCCTCACCTGATATGGAAACATACAAAATACATGATCCCCCCACCAAGAAAAAATCACAGGACTTCTTTACCTCTGTAGGAAAGACAGGGCATTTGATCAGTCTGTCATACTCATAAAAGAAAGCAAGGTACAACACAACTGTTAAAAAATAATCATTCTTTGTACAGACAGAAATTATAATGCCAGACAGGGTTATTTCCATTTGGAATGTGCATTCTTCTCCAGAACCATCTCTATTCAAACACCTGTGCTGGGCAAATACAATCAACTGCTGATTTCCCTTCTAATCTCTCTGGACCCTGGACACACAATTAAAACAGAAATTGGAGATAATATGAATCAAAGACTATTCTGTAAAAACTCCAGATTCAGAGCTCTGTGTGAATCACTACAATTTTAAAAGGTACAGGTCATATATTTCTAAACTGAAAGGAGCTTCAGAGATCAGCTACATTAATCATCTGGTTCTAGAGATGAGGAAACTCCAGGCTGATTGACAAATGTGCTGTCCAGCAGTGCAGCCACGAGCCACAGGTGACAATTTAGTTAAAAGGAAATGAAATGAAAAATGCAATTCCTTAGTCACTCAGCCACACTTCAGATATCCAATAAACCACATGTGGCTAGTTGTTACCATCCTGGACAATGCAGAGCCAGACAATTCCATACTGTAGAAGACAGGGGTCCTGGGTCATTCTCACCAGATAAAGCCAAGGCTCCTGACCTGCATTTCTCTTGCACAAGCTAAGGATGCCCAACATGGCAGAAAAATTGAGACAGCCAATGAATCTCTCCTAAATTATTTCCATGTTTTTAAAAAAAGCCAGTTTAGTAGTTTTAACAAAACCTTCTATTTGGAAGATGTACATATTCATCATGCAGAAGTCCTTGAACCTAATAGAGAGCAAGAAATATTAAAGTGTGGAGTCCAAATCTCCATTATTAAGCTCCCAGGCAGTCCCTTAGTACATCAGGACCTGGATAAGTCAACCTAAAGTTCACTACGGCTCACTGATCTTTAGTGTAAAATGGAAATGCTACTTTCTGCCTTCACAGGGTGCACAGTAAAAACTGCACAACTTCAATGTAAGTAAAATAAACATGGAAGGTAAGTGAACCCCACAAGCCTGAAGATACGTTAACCGTTGCTTACAGGTACGGTCAGGATACGCCAAGCTTCTGTGCACTTTTGTCCCTAGCTCAACACCGCCCACAGCTGGCCAGGATGTAAAGCAAGCCCGGATGCAGCATTTACACTTACTTGAACCTCTGCTGCCCTCCTATGACAGGAAAGAAACTAGGTTTTATCACAAAGATTAGGGGTTTTGGGGGGGGGGGGTTTTCCCCCAAACTAGGTCCCTTCTGTTTGGTAGTACATTTTCTCAGTAAAGGAAATGTACCAGCCACTAGGTGGCAGTAGAGCTTAAAGAATAATACTAAGATTCTTTCTCTGAGTAAATTCTCTCAATTACTTACTATACTTTGGGAAAATTCAAAAAACCAACACAACTACACATTTGGAAGTAGTATGGCCTGTCATGGCTAAAATATTCTGTCCAAGTGGGTAGCCTTCTTGCTTAAGTGAAGATTCAACAGTGAATTTGTTTTGTTTAGTTTGAAACAGGGTCTCGCTGGGGAGTTCAGGCTGGTCTTGAACTATGTAGCCCAAGCTGACCTCAGACTCATGGGACCCTCGTCTCAGCCTCCTGAGTGTGGGATTATAGGTATGTGCCACCCGCCAGACTTGAGCAATGAACTGTAAGGACTGGTCCATTACAAAAACAGAACTTCTCAGTGTGGGTGGTGTGTCCCTCTGTCTGTGCTCACTTTCCCTCGAGCCAAAGTTCAAGTACCAGGAACATTCCCAGACTATGACCCGGGGTCGCTCCATCCCTCTTTTCCTCATGTCCCTTCAGAAATGTGAGACAGATTGACATTGCTTGAAAAGAACTTCAAAGAAACATGTCAAAACAACACAGGAAATAATTTCAGAAAGCCTTAAATATTTTTTTTTTTTTTTAGGTTTTTGGAGACAGGGTCTCGCTTTGTGGTTCAGGCTGGCCCTGAGCTCAGCCTCAAATTCACATCACAATCCTCCTGCCTCTGCCTCCCGAGTGCTGGGATGACAGGCGTGAGCCACCACGCCCGGCACTGTGGTATGTGGTAGTGGTTGCTGCTGGGTGTGGATCTCCACACCCAGTATTGTTATGTGGTAACCGGGGAATCGAACCCCGGTCCTTGCGCTTGCGAGACAGGCGCCGGAACCACTGAGCTAACTCCCCGGCCCCAAGCCTTAAATATTTTTAATACTCAAATCTACTGAGCTTTGTCATCACACATTCACCCAAAGTTTACACCACCTATGTGCCCAAAACAGAGCCGCACAATGTTTAGAGCTCATAGGCATTCCAGGAGCATTTTTACTTGCTATCTTCTTTTTTATGATAATCTAAAAATACTGAGTCTGTCCTGACCACTTAGATAGCTACCTATAACCACTACCATCAACAGTTAGAGGACAGTTCACTTTTACCACGGGGTTACCTTTGGAGATGTTTTCAGAAGACTACAAAGTCTAAAATTTGGAAAGTTATAATAGTAGATCTGCATATTACACTAGCTCTGGCTGAACAAAACTGCCATGAAATTCGAATCTTACAGGAAAGTAACTGAGACTAGATGGAGTCAAAGGCAATGTCACCTGACTTTGTAATATTTAATCTGTTCCAAATCTGTCGATTCCAGGTAGTAAATACAGAAATAGTTGTTGTTTTTAATCTATATTTCTCTTTTTAAATTTTTCATAACAAAGAAAGGACAGTGAGAAACACCAGTGGTATCTTTTTAAATGCATTTCCTTAACTCTGTAAATGTAGTACACAACTTTAGCTAAAAGAGGATATACAAACAGTTATTTTTTGAAGGTAGACTGGACTATGAGATGTATTAGTCAGATGATTTCTAGCAAAACTCTCCAAACTGCAGTTCCTAACCTGTACACAAGAACAGTAAGCTTATCCTTACAAAGATAATTTGTTTCAGACAGGGGCTGGCTGTGTAGTCCAGGCTGGCTTTGAACTCACTATGTAGCCCAGGTTAGCCTCAAACACACAGGGATCTTCCTGCCACAGGCTCCTCAGTGTTAGGATTATAGGTATGTGCCACCACATTCATAATCTACATGAAAGGAGATACAGAACAAGAATCACTTGAGGGCCAGGGATTTAGCTCAGTGGTTCCTGCGCCTGTCTTGCAAGCGCAAGGGCCCAGGTTCGATCCCCGGTAGCCATATACAATACTGGGCGTGGAAACTCATGCCCAGCAGCAACCAGTACCACACACCACAGTGCCGGGCGTGGTGGCTCACGCCTGTAATCCCAGCACTCGGGAGGCAGAGGCAGGAGGATTGCTGTGATGTGAGTTTGAGGCTGAGCTCAGGGCCAGCCTGAAATACAAAGCGAGACCCTGTCTCAAAAAAAAAAGAATCACTTGAAAGCATGATATACCATGAACACTCAATATCTGTTAACTTTCTTATTTCCAAGCTGGGGAGGGGGAGAGTGCATGCCTATAATCCCAGCACTCAGGAGGCTGAGGCACTTGGATCAATGCAAGTTCAAGGCCAGCCCAGGCTATATAGTAGAACCTTATCTCAAAAAAACTTTATTATTCCCTCTAGATTGTATTTATTTTTTAGCAAAGGACCTTTTTCTTCTGATGTCTTTTCCAGCATAGGCTCTGGTTTTAAATGTCACCCCCAAATTCATGCCAGATCAGTTACACTACAGATGTTCACTTTTTTTTTTTTTTTGAGATAGGGTCTCACTTTGGAGTTCAGGCTGGCCCTGAGCTCAGCCTCAAACTCACATCACAGCAATCCTCCTGCCTCTGCCTCCCGAGTGCTGGGATTACAGGCGTGAGCCACCACGCCCGGCACTGTGGTATGTGGCACTGACTGAAGCTGGGCATGAGTCTCCATACCCAGTATGGTATGTGGTTACCGGGAAATTGAACCCAGGCCCTTGCGCTTGCAAGACAGGAGCCGGAACCACTGAGCTATATCCCCAGCCCGTGATGTTTACTAATTTTTTATATCCAATGTTCAATTGGAAAGTATAGAGAATATTCAATCAGTTTTATTCCATCTTCTGAGTTGGTAAAATATTGAGGGCTCACTTGGAAACTATTTCTAACATGTTTTGGCATACTGTAGATATAGTTGAGCTAAAGCCACATAAAAGGGGCAAATAAATGTATATTTAAACAACTAAGAGCGGGACAGGGCAGTATATGTCAAATGAGGGAAGACACTCTGGGCAGTCCCCCAGAGAATATTTCTCTACAAACATACTGCTTTTTGTGGGATGATTTAACACTGCAATCTGGGACTGGAAGATTTTGTTGTTCCTCGGGACCATAATTCCCAGCTGAACAGGTGGTCCTAGGTTATTAATATGGTCTGCAACACAGTTTCTGCTGAGGCTGCTTTTTTGTCTGTTTTTTGTCATAACTTTGAAATACTAAAGTCTCTGCAGCAGAGTCCTCCTCCAATCATGGTGATGATAGGAAATAATTTTCCATGATTTGGTATCTCTCTGAGGCAACAGAATATCCTTGAAATGTTTACTCTGTCCCATTCCTAAGTATACTCTATGACTCACCTAGAAAAAAAAGAACTTCAGAAATGTACAGAAAGGCAATCTGAACACTCACGGCCTTTCCAATAGGCTCTATCAGAACGGCCAAGAGTTACAATATTTGCAAACACAACGAGGTCATCACTGGAGCATCAGTACCCTAGCTGCACTCAAGGTCATCTACTGGAACAGTTAACCAGCACCTGGTAAGAGCGGTCATCCACTGGGTGCAGAACTCAACTGCTGCCCAGCCCCACATAGTACAGCCCCTCTCTCCTCAGTTTCCAACAACATGTAATTCAGATCTCTGGGGAGGCTCTGATCATGCTGTATACTGTTATATTTTCATGTCTTCTCCCCCATTAGCCTGTCCACTTTAAAGGCAGGAGCCATATTTTACTTTTTTTTTATTCCCCATGACAGGTAATTCCCACTAACTGGCAAAAAGAAATGGAGGAACAGGAGAAGGAAAACTCAAGTCTTCTTTTTTTTTTTTTTTTTTTTTTTGAGACAGGGTCTCGCTTTGTAGTTCAGGCTGGCCCTGAGCTCAGCCTCAAACTCACATCACAGCAATCCTCCTGCCTCTGCCTCCCAAGTGCTGGAATTACAGGCGCGAGCCACCATACCCGGCACTGTGGTATGTACTGATTGATGCTGGGGCGAGTCTCCACACCCAGTATTGTATGTGGTTAACCAGGGATCGAACCCGGGTCCTTGCACCTGCAAGACAGGCACCGGAACCACTGAGCTAAATCCCCAGCCCCGAAAAACTCATATCTTAACCAGGTTCCAAGGCATTAAATTGTCTCAGGATAGCAGAAATGGCGGTTCACTCAAATTTTTTCCATGAAATAAACCATCTTTGTCAACTATTGCTAAAAATGAAATGTTACCTGAACAGAAATGTTCTTGAGATAGGATCAAAGGAAAGGCTACTATATACATTATAAGTAATTGATTAATTCTTGCTAGAAAGTGAAGTTTAGGGGCCAGGGATTTAGCTCAGTGGATCCAGCATCTGTCTTGCAAGCGCAAAGACCTGGGTTTGATCCCCAGTAACCACATACCATACTGGGTGTGGAGATTCACGCCCAGCAGCAATCAGTACCACACACCACAGTGCCGGGCGTGGTGGCTCACGCCTGTAATCCCAGCACTCGGGAGGCAGAGGCAGGAGGATTGCTGTGATGTGAGTCTGAGGCTGAGCTCAGGGCCAGCCTGAACTACAAAGCAAGACCCTGTCTTAGAAAAAAAAAGAAAGTGAAGTTCAGTCACTGTCACTATGGCACTTTGCACAGGGCTCCTCTTAAGTCTTGTATCAGACATCTATAGATTAGTAAAATACTATAGCTTTCCACATAGGCATAAGAAGAGGTTGAGTCCTAGGATATTCTTCCCCAAAATAGGATGTTATTTTAGAAAGCTCTCTTTCCTCCACTTAGTAATATTATTTTTTAGTGAAGAGGCAGAGCAAAGAGTGCATGCAATCACCAGTGAGCTGCGTGAGCACTGGGCCAAGAGTATCACCGACAAAGACACTACCCCTGCCACTGCGTAACTATGCAACTGGGAAAGGCTATCGTATTGTTCTGGGTCTGTTTTCTCACAGATAGCACAATAGTGCTGCTATACATTTTGGAAACTATACACGTCCTTATTGGAGCTTTAGGATCTCACTTGGGAGGGAAGGATAAAGAAAAGGGCATAGCACACATGAAGGAGAGGCCAAGCAGGCAGAACTTTCAATTTCTGTCAGTCAAAACAGCTCTAGCTCTACTTCTTCTTTAAAAAAAAAAAAAGCCAGAATTTCTCATAAGAGTGTGTTTGGGGGAAAAATAGCTTTACTGCCAGCCAAAGAAAAACTGCAAATGAACCAAAGGGCACCATACCTTTTGTTTTAAAATATTCTCCCAAGTCAATCCAAATTTTCCACTAATTTTAATGTAGGACACATTAGCAAATGTTCATATTCATTCAACCCATACTGTATGCTGCCCTTCAGGTGCAAGTGCTATACTAGGTACTATGAAGACAATGACCCAGCATTTAAAGTTATCTAAGATTAAAATCAGAAAGAAGTTTAAGAGAAAATCTACAGGCAAAACATACAATTTATCTTCTTCAAAAATTTCTGAGTTGTTTTCACATTTATTAGTGAAATTAGTGAATTAATTACACTTACTTTCAGTTACTGCAACATTTGCAGAACAGTTAAGAAGGCAATGACCAACAACTGTGGCACTGATGGACTGTAATAGTGATGCATACTTTAAGAAGCACTAGAAAGTTCTGCAAGTGTCATAGTTAATATGGGAATCCTGCTGACCTTGGTCAAAATCAGCCCCATCTAATTTCTCTTTTTAAAATCAACCAAACAGGATAAGGACTATGATCATCACTTACATTTTTCCAGTCTTCTCCTTAATTAAAAATGGGAACAATTCAGCCAACAAAGTTCATGACGACAAGATGCAGGATAGTGCTGGCAAAGAGAAAATCAGCAAAGGCTCTCTCTGGGGAAATGCCTTGGAAATCCGCTTTGTTCTGTGGGTTGATCTGTATTCTCAGGCACACTGTAAAAGAAATAAAAGCACAAAAAGCATTGTCTAGATGAATAAAACAAATACAACTCTTAATGTACACATATATATCCTAGGATGCAACAATTGTACCCTGACACGAATGCATAAGCACAAGGAGCTTTCTAGTATACTAGTAATACTCTATATCTTGATCTGGATGGTAGATCACTGAATTCATCTTTTTATTTATTTTTATTTTTATTAGTACATGTTTGCAGTACATAAAGATTGCCATTTATCATGAGGGGTTGGCACATATACCTGATACATCTTAATTCCTTTTTTCAAAGGCCAACCCCTCTCGCCCTCCTTGCCCCTTCCATCTCTAAGTTACTTTCTTTTGCATAAGCTCTAGCTCCATTTTTTTCCTCCCAATTCTTTTTTTCATCCCCCTTCCCTCCTCTCTCTACTTCCTCCCTACACCTTTAATTACCCTTTCCATTCAAAAAGATGCCCTTCTACCTATCATTTATCTTACTTTGTTTTTTCTGTCGTTTTTTTTTAGGTTTTTTTAAGACAGGGTCTCGCTTTGTGGTTCAGGCTGGCCCTGAGCTCGGCCTCAAACTCACATCACAGCAATCCTCCTGCCTCTGCCTCCTGAGTGCTGGGATTACAGGCGTGAGCCACCACACCCGGCACTGTGCTATGTGGTACTGGTTGCTGCTGGGCGTGAGTCTCCACGCCCAGTATGGTATGCGGTTACCAGAGATCGAACCCGGGTCCTTTGCTTGCAAGACAGGCGCTGGAACCACTGAGCTAACTCCCCGGCCCTATCTTACTTTGCCCTTTATTTATACTTTGGATTTCTCATACAAGAGAAACCATGAAGTATTTAAATGTTTACCTAATTTATTTCACTTGGTGTTATGGTTTCAATTCATCAAGCTGTAGTCTTAAGTTTTGCGTTAAATGTTTATTGAAAAAATGACTTCTCGGGCCGGGGAGATAGCTCAGTGGTTCCGGCGCCTGTCTCACAAGCGCAAGGGCCCGGGTTCGATTCCCCGGTAACCACATAACAATACTGGGTGTGGAGACCCACACTCAGCAGCAACCAGTACCACATACCACAGTGCCGGGCGTGGTGGCTCACGCCTGTCATCCCAGCACTCGGGAGGCAGAGGCAGGAGGATTGTGATGTGAGTTGGAGGCTGAGCTCAGGGGCCAGCCTGAACCACAAAGCAAGACCCTGTCTCCAAAAACCTAAAAAAAAAAAAAAAAAAAAAAAGAAAAAATGACTTCTCAGAGTTAAAACTAAAAATCAGACACTTACGAGGGAAAAAAATACATAAGCAAATAACCTAAAAACCTCTCATCTCCTGATATAAATGTTTAAAACAAACCATCTCTACCAACTTATTCGAAAGAAATGTAACAGAACAACAAAAGCCTTGGGCTGAAAGACAAAACAGAGTTTTAAAAAACCAAACTATTTTCTAATAGAATATATGCAGAATGGACAGCAGAGACTATAAATGCTCATCCCTGAGGACCTCATAGCAGTGGATAAATTATCTTTGATCTAAAACTCTAGCAGGCACTTGTCTCAAAAAAGGCAAGAGACCTAAGTTATGTAACCTGACAGAAATCTCCGCTGCCACATTTATATACCCTTAAAGATTCTAACATGGCACATTAGCAACAGTCACCAGGGACATGAAAAGGAAGCTCCAGGAGTACACTTTTCTGAAATACTCCAATGCCTGTGATAAATAACACTACTTAAGAAAACTCAAATTTGCTTCAGGCTAACATCCATTCTATCACTAACAAAGAGCAAACTAAAATCTAATCCAAAGGTTAGAAAACTATCAAACTAGTTCTCCAGAGTCCATCACCATAGAAACAGTCTTCATTATGCTTAACCAGGTAAACACAGCGGGCACCCCACTGATCTCTTCAGGTACCCAGACCATCACTCCCAAACAGGAAGGACACTGACTGAAGCAAGGGCAACCAATTAAAGTCCTGCTGTGGGAAGTGCACATCGCTTTCTCCACCTGGGAAAGTAACAAGCAATATCCATTAATATTTTAAATGTTTTTATCTTTTGACTAAGGAATGTATCTTTGAGAATATTCTAAGAGCATGTTTGTTAAGCTGAAAAAAATGATCAAAAGGATTAAATTATGCTACAAACACACAATGAAATCCTATGCTTCTTAGAAAACAAGATAAATTCTTCATACACCAACATAAAGCTACTCACTTTTACTAAGTGAAAAAAGCCAAAACAATTACTCCATTGTACATATCTCATCTTTTAAAATATTTATAATGATATATGCAATTCTTTGGTCATTTCTTTTAGTTGGGCTCTATAAAAAATTTTGGAGAAATAGATACTAAACTGTTACTGATGGTAACTGGAGTAGAGAGCAAGAAGTAAAGTGGCATTTGGGGGACAAATTAAGACACAAGAGAAAACTTGTTGTGAAGGTAGGTAAAGTCATTAATGTATGTTATCCTCATCCTGATCACAGTATCACAAGTTAGCATAATGCCAACATAAGAATCAGAACCCCACAAGGACAAAAAAGACCTGGAGTGCATAATGTTCAACACTCCATGGCAGTGGACACTAAATTCATCTTTTTCAACACTCCACGGCATAAAACACTCAACAGGCAGGAGGCAGGGAGGCCATAAGAATCACCTGGGAAGACTTCCAAAGTATACTCACTCTTTACAGAATTTAATAAGCCACCCCCAGGAGGAGAATTACACAGGCTGCAGAGCCCAAGTTACTGATAAAGGTGTCATATCCCTCAGATGCACTGGGAACAAAAAGGTAAAGAACTTTGCCTCTTCAGAGAGCTCCCTCACAGTCTCTAGTGTTTCCCTAGTGCTTTCAAAGACAGAAATTTGCTCCATCCTGAGGCAATCTGTTCTATTCTAGCAATTCTAATTTAAACTATCTCCTTAAATGTTCATTCATTCCACTAAATACTGATCATCTACTACAAGTCATGCATCATTCCATCTGTTGGGAACAAGGCACAAAACAAAAAAGAGTCTGACTTCGAAGAAATTTACATGTCTATGTAAAGAAATATAAGACAAATGTTGTAAGTAAATAAAAAAGGAAATATGTGATGATATGCATTATGAAAAAAAGGGTAATAAAACGATGGGGAAGCTATTTTTTTATTCAGTTGTCATACAAAACCTCTTTAAGAAGGTGCTACCTAAAACTAGTATTTCAAAGATTGGTGGACAGAGAAGTTTAGATATTAAGAACAGTCTTGACATGTTCTAGATATAACAAGTGAGACTAACCAGACATTAGTGATCAGGGGAAGACAAACCCTGTGAAACTTTGAAAGTGTTTGGACGCAGTTCTAAGTGCAGCAGGATAGTATTTCAAGGGTATGAGTAGCTAAGAAATAGTGATTTGGGGGTTTTTTGTCTTGTTTTATTTTGTTTTGAGACAGGGTCTCACTTTATAGTGCAGGCTATCCATTAGCTCCCTATATAGCCCAGGCAAGCCTTAACTCACAATAATCCTCCTGCATCTGCCTCGAGTGCTGGGATTATAGGAGTGAGGTACCATGCCCAGCACTGTGGTGTGTGGTACTGATTACTGATGGGCAAGAGTCACCACGCCTTGCACTGCAGTATGTGGTTACCAGGGATCAAACTCCGACCCTGCTCTTCCAAGGCAGATATAGGAACCACTGAGTTAAATCCCCAGCCTGTGACTTGTATTTTTAAAGTTGCTAGAAATGCTATATGAAAGTCTGCAGGAGCCAGGTGTGGTGGTGCACACCTGTAATCCCAGCACTTACGAGGCAGAGGCAGAGGCAAGAGGATTGCTTCAAGTTCAGGTTAGCCTAAACTACATAGTGAGTTCAAGGCCAGCCTTAACTACAAAGCAAGACCCTGTCCCAGAACAGATATATAAATAAGGTAGTAAAAATTTTTTTAAAAAGAAAGTTTGCAACCAAATTTAAAGACCCAATTCAAAAATGGGCATCTGAAATAAACAGATACTTTTCACAGGAAGAAGAGCAGCTAGAAGTATATGAAGAAATGCTCAACATTATTAGTCATTCTAGAGATGCAGATGAAAACAACACTGAGATTTCATCTCACTCCACAAAGAATGGCTACCATTTCACATTTAGCCAGCAACAAATGTTGGCAAGGCTGTGGAGAAGAAGGAACCCTTCTCCACTGTTGGTGGGACATACAACCCCTGTGGAGATCAGTTTGGAGATTCCTCAAAAAGCTAGGATTGGAGGTCCCATTTGACCCAGCCATCGCTCTGCTAAGTATATATACAAAAGAATTAAAAGACTCATATCACAATGACATATGTGCACCCATGTTTATAGCAGCTCAGTTTGTGATTGCTACATCTTGGAAACAACCCAACAGTCCATCAACTGGAGACTGGATAAAAAAGCTGTGGTTCTTCTACAGAGTAGAGTATTACTCTGCCATAAAAAATGATAAGTTTGGATCATTTATACTTAAATGGACATATCTTGAGGACATCCTCATCAGTGAAATAAATAGGTCACAGATAGGTAAATATCGCACCTTTTCTCTGGTATGAGAAAATAAAGATGTAAATGAGTTCTATAATTATATGATATATACTGTGAAATAGAAAATATTCAAAGGAAAATAGGGTGAAGGGAAAAAATAATGAGATTATAACAAAAAAGAAAGGAAACAAAGTTTATGTATATGGGGGGATGGTAGGGTGGGTAGGGCTATGGGAAAAAATGAGAATTAAGTTATGTCATATACCAGTACAAATTCTCACTGTGGAGTGCAATCATGATATGTATGTGTAATGTAACAATAAAGATTTCAATAAAAAAAATTCAAAAAAAAAAAAAAGAAAGTTTGCAGGGTTAAAGAAGAAAAGTTATTTTGGAGCCAAATATCAGAGGACTTTAGTAAAAACAGACATCAGTAAAGAGATACAGGTTATATCTGGGAGAAGTCAAAGCTTACTAATAAAATGGATGAAAGACAAGAGGGATAAGAGAAACCTCCTAAACATTTGGCTTCAACAATTCAACTAATGTTGATATTGTGTACTTTCTTGTAAAGGGGCAGAGAGTTGAGCACAAAGGTTCCCTATAGAACACGTTAATGTGAAGGGATATGGCATAAATCAAGAAGAGTTACTAGGGCCGGGGATTTAGCTCAGTGGTTCCGGCGACTGTCTTGCAAGCACAAGGACCCGGGTTCAATCCTCCATAACCACATACAGTACTGGGCGTGGAGACTCAGCCCAGTAGCAACCAGTACCACATACCATACTGCCGGGCGTGGTGGCTCACGCCTGTAATCCCAGCACTCAGGAGGCAGAGGCAGGAGGATTGCTGTGATGTGAGTTGGAGGCTGAGCTCAGGGCCAGCCTGAACCACAAAGCGAGACCATGTCTCAACAAAAATAAAAAAGAAGTTACTAAACGGGCAAGTGGACTAAGTTGTAACTGAGGGAACAGTTCAAACTAAGATGATAAATGTGGAAATTGTAGATACAGACTGTTCAATTAGGTGATAAGTGTAAATTATGGAAATTCACCTATGTAAAGAAATACAAAGTGGAGGGATCTCAAATCATGCTTTCAGAGAGAAAAGCACACAGCAGAAACAGCAGGAAGGGAAAGCCAGTGTGAAGGAACAAGCAGATTAGGGTTATGAAAGCTTAAAAAAAAACAAGTACTGTATTTCACTTAGAAGGAAATAATATGTTAAATTCTAACTAAGTGTTGCTAAGTGGTCAGGTAAGTGAGGCAGATGACCACTGGATGTGACACGACACACAAGAATAGTTTTGCAGTGGCCAGGGATTTAGCTCAGTGGTTCTGGTGCCTGTCTTGCAAGCACAAGGGCCCGGGTTCAATCCCCCGGTAACCACATACAATACTGGGCGTGGAGACTCACACCAGCAGCAACCAGTACCACATACCACAGTGCCAGGCATGGTGGCTCACGCCTATAATCTCAGCACTCGGGAGGCAGAGGCAGGAGGATTGCTGTGATGTGAGTTTGAGGCTGAGCTCAGGGCCAGCCTAAACTACAAAGCGAGACCATGTCTCAAAAAAAGGAATAGTTTCGCAGAAGCTGTAGAGACAGACCACCACCAAAAGTAGGTTAAGGAATGAATGGAAAGTGAGAAATTAGAAACAGTAACCAGATTATTCTTTCAAGAATTCTGTGATGCAGAAGAAATGGGAGTAGTGCCTGAGCCAAATGGAATTTTTTAAAATTGGACACTATTACAGCATGTTAAAATGATGAGAATGATCCAGCAGAGAAAAGAAACCAATGGTGCAGAACAGACGACTGCAGATGTTGGGTCCCTCAGTGAGCATGACTGGAGTATCTCAGATACAGAGGTAGGTGATGACAAAGAAGAGACACATACTCCAAAAGTATGGGTACAGGTAGAGGCAGGTGCTGAAATTTAGTGGAAGACAAAAGAAATTCATCTCTACTTTTCTATATTTTTAGTGAAAAATTAAAACAAGATCATCAAATGAAAATACAGAAAAACGAAATAAAGAAAAGAATGTGAAGTTATAAAGCATATTTTGAGAAAGCAAACATATTAGGGAAGTATTTCTGCATACTGTGCAGGGCTAGGTACCCACCAAGTTTTATTCTCACCAAAATTCTCCATCAACACTATATTCATAGTTATTTGTCTGGAGTTTCCCACTAGACTCTACTCTGACAGTAGGGACTAAGTCTGTGTGCTTTATCAGTTGAATCTCTAGCACCCTGGCAGAAAACCTGGCACTTTACTTGTTCAGTAATCCTTAATAATTTGTATGTTCACACTTTAAGATACATAGTACTGTGGATGGAGGTTCTAGATACAAAAGCCCTTCCTCTCAAGGACTCACAGTTCAGAGGGAAGATAGGCAGTCAACAAATACTGTACAAATGTCCCACAAACCCCTCCCCCAACTCACACTCACACTCACACTACAGAAGACCTGAAGCTACTGGGAAAGTCAGGAAAGGGTTCCAAAGGAAGGAATACTTGAGCTGAGAAATCTAAGTAACGAAGAAATTTTGAAGACAGTCAAAGGTAAAATAAAGCTTGCAATTATGGAATGTTTGGGAAACGGCAAAAGTTCAGTGATGGGTAGAGCATAAAATATAGAAGAGGCAGAGGAAAGAGACAATGGTGGAGCTACTGATAAGGCTGATGAAAGAATCTGTATGCCATGAAAATCTGTTAGCCTTATTTTGAGAACCAGACAAATGCGGGAGTGAAACAATCAGATTTGCAAGTGAAATCAAGAATTCAACCCTGCAAACAAGTGCAAGATGGATTAGGAGAAAAACACCAGAGGCTGAAACCAGTGAGGAACACTACAGAAGTCTAGATAAAAGATACTGAGAGCCTAGGGCATTGAGGATGAAGACGCAGCAATGTCAATAAAGATATTCAGAAGTGCAATATCAGAAGTGCAAGGATGGCACACTTCCAGGATCTTAGATAGCAGTTATGGGAGATGTTAGAATCCATAACTCTGATAGAAAATTAGCAAAGAGGGCCAGGGATTTAGCTCAGTGGTTCTGGTGCCTGTCTTGCAAGCACAAGGGCCCGGGTTCGATCCCCCAGTAATCACATACAATACTGGGGGTGGAGACTCACGCCCAGCAGCAACCACTACTACATACCACAGTGCCAGCCATGGTGGCTCACGCCTATAATCCTAGCACTCGGGAGGCAGAGGCAGGAGGATTGCTGTGATGTAAGTTTGAGGTTGAGCTCAGGGCCAGCCTGAACTACAAAGCGAGACCCTGTCTTAAAAAAAACAAAACAAAACAAAAGAAGCAGAAAAGAAAATTAGCAAAGAAATGCTGGACCTCAGCGCACAGGACCCAATGCTTCATTAAGACAGAAAACACTCTGGGTTTAGTCTGTTTGTCTTTCAGATTCAAACTCCTTTTGGATTTGTAAACTAACTATAAAAACGTTAATTTTAAAAGCCAAAATTGCTTCATAGGTTAGAGGAAGAAAAGAGCGAAGTTATAAAGTGACTGATCTTACTTCAAGGGCTCACTGGACACAGCTTGATCAGCATGTGTGAGGCCCTGGGTTTGATCCCCAGTATCAGTTTAAAAAAAAAAAACTTAAACTGGTTTCAAGGCTTAACTTAAAAGATAATCCCACTGTTTCCACTTCTCTCTCCTAAACAGCACTTTAAATGAGCACAAATTTAGGTTAGGTAAAAAAAGGAACTAAGAGCTGCCAACACTTAAATGTTACTTTCCCAAAGGGACAGCTGTCTTCCTATGGTATCTAACCATAAAACACACTGTAGCTGCTGAGGATGCTTGAAATATGTTGGGAAGCATAAAAATATTCTCTCTTAAGTCTTTTTAAATACTACTTACTATACTATCAAAAAAAAAAATACTGTGGGGCCGGAGACTTAGCTCAGTGGTTCCGATGCCTGTCTTGCAAGTGCAAGGGCCCAAGTTGGATCCCTGGTAATAATCACATACAACAATGTTGGGCGTGGTAACTCACACCTGTAATCCCAGCACTTGGGAGGCAGAGGCAGGAGGATTGCTGTGAGTTTCAGGCTGGCCTGGGCTACACAGTGAGCATAGGGTCAGCCTCAATTACAAAGTGAGACTTTGTATTAAAAAAAAAATTATTTATATATATATTGTCATGTGACATACATATTCTTCATCCATTGCTGGCAATTTTCTAGCTGCTTCCTGAAATCACAAGTAAGTCTTCCAGCTATGAAGAAAAAGAGAAAAATAGATTGTTTTCATACTATTGGGCCCAAGTAATAGGCTTTTAAAAAAATGTGGCAGCATTCTAAATTAGTTTAAAGTGTACTATTTTCAAGGAGCATATGCTAAATTAACACACACAAAGGAAAAATAAACTACCAAAAAGAAACTAGAGAATCGGACCAGAGAACTCTTCCTTCCAATTCATACACCAACTTTGAGTCTCCTTTGCTCAAAAAAAAAAAATTTTTTTTAAAAGAAGAAAAAAATGCTCTCCTATGACCTATATAATACAAACTCTTCAGCCTCATTCCTGGAATTCCAACATCCAATATCACCTAATCCTTCAACATAATCTCCGAAAATTTCTGTTGTCCAGCCAAACTGGCCTCCTTCATTTTCTTCAAACGAAAAAAAAACTCTAAGTTAGAAACCTCAGCACTACCACCAAGCACAAAATTTCCTCTCCCAACAATCAGAACAAAGGATAAGCATCCAAATTTCAAACTTCCCATTAAAACTAGCATCCAGATCAGGATTAGCAGCACAGGTAGGATTTAATAAACTCAATGCTGTCAAAAGAAACACAAACGATAACTTTCTGAGCCAATAATGAATCATCATGTCTTTTTTTCCTGAAGCCATTTTTATTGTTTCATTTTACTTATTTAGTCTTTGATCTGTTATTACTCAAAAAGCCTTCTTGTTTTAGTTAGCTGACTATTTATGCCATAAACACTTTCCCACCACTCTTTGCTCCTCAAAAAGAAAAACAAGCTTGGCCCTGTCACGGACATGCTTGACACCCAGAACCAGGACAGGCCTTGCTGACATTTCTTATGACAACTGCATAGGAACTTTAGGTTTCACAGCATGGGCTTTCCATCTCTGCCTGAGCACAAAACTCACGGAGATTTGGGTTTTTTTCACCCTTCTTGGTATAAAGGCAAATAATTTCATTACAAGGGCTTAAGACAGCTTGGTTTTGTCAGAGGTTGTACTGCAGGAAAATCTGCAACAGTAGGTCAAACACTGGACCATTCTGAGTGCTTTCGCAAGGAGAAGGAAAACTCCCGAAGCCACTTTTATTTCTCTGGTCCTATTACTTGTTATCTAAAAGATGTGGAAATCTCAAATCCTCTTTATCAATCTCACTACTAATATGTCCCATCACTACATATTCTCTTCAGTAAGCCATCCATTTGCCATTAGAAAGAAGAAAAGCCTGCTAATTTAATTTTAGCCTCAACAGATTCAAAAACAGGACTTAGCATAACCAAGTTTATCCGTTCAAAGTTTTTGACTTTTCCACATCAACCGGTAACTAGTTCATGTCCACTCTGCAGCAAACCATTTTGCCTGTAAGTCTTTTTTTTTGATACAGAGTCTTGCTTTTTTGTAGTTCGGGCTGGCCCTAAGCTCAGCCTTGAACTCACAGCAATCCTCCTGCCTCTGCCTTCCAAGTGCTGGGCTTACAGGCAGTGCTGGGATTACCAGTATGAGCCACCATGCCTGGCACTGTGGTATGTGGTTCTGATTGCTGGTGGGCGTGAGTCTCCACACCCGGCATTGTTGTATGTGGTTTCCTAGGATTGAACCCAGGCCCCTGCACTTGCAAGGCAGGCACTGGAACCACTGAGCTAAATCCTCAGCTAAATTTCATAAGAAATTTGTGAACCCACGGTGACTTCAGCATGGAGAGAAAGGCTTTATTACCCATCCCTAGCAGTAGGGACTGAATTCTGGGCCTTTATATGGAGTTATACCACTATCCCATTTTTCTATTTTCAGACAGGATCTAAGGTTTTGTAGGATGGTTTCGAAACTAACTCTTCCTGCCTCAGCTTCCCAGAGTCCTGGGATTACAGGCCTGGGCCATATGATATAAGCTAAGTCTTCTTTTTTTAAAGTCAGTTTTCAGGTCCCAAGTTGCTCTTCCTTATCTGGAGACAAAATTATTTAAAAAATTAATCAGTGGTTCTCATTAAGGTTCCTTCTGGTTAGCAACTAAAACTTTTAGTTATGAATAGTACTGGACACATACAGCAAACAAGTAGAGTATATTCAGTCTAGCTGATAATGAACATATCTTGGAGGTTAAAATGTTTCCACAGGGAATCAGGTCTTCTTAGTGGTCTACCACAAAATTCCAAGGTCATAGTTAAATATTCAATAAACACATTAAGCCTGCAGATCCAAGTAAGCTAGGGCACAAGTCATCCAGCCCTCAGGCCCATTTCAAGTTCTAAAAAGTAAAAGAACTAGTGAGTCTGAAGTAGCACTGTGAATATGGAAAATGTATTCTACAGATCTAACTTTATGTAGAACTGCAAATGAAGTCTCCAAAAACTTCTAACACTGCATTTTGTCTGTGCCCCAACCAGACTATAAACTCTCTAAGGTCAATGAACACACAGCTAATAAATCCCCACAGCATTTACTATACCTTGTATTCAATTAAACATGACTCACAGTCTGCCTGACAATCACACGGAAAATTATTTTTCCCCCATATTATTAGGCACTTAACCCAAGGTCTCTGCACTGAGCTGCATTCCCACTTCTTTTTAATTCTGAGATAAGATCTTGCTCAATTGCCCAGGCAGGACTAGAACTTGCATTCCTCCTGCCTCAGCCTCCCAAGGAGTAAAGAAGTACTTGTTAGGGCTGGGGATTTAGTTCAGTGGTTCTGGCGTCTGCCTTGCAAGGGCAAAGTCCCAAGTTTGATCCAGGTAACCACATTCAACAACCATGGGCATGGTGACCCACGCCTACCAGCAGTCAGTACCACATACCACACTGCAGGGCCTGATGGCTCACGCCTGTAATCCCAGCACTCAGGAGGAAGAAGCAGGATTGCTGTGAGTTCGAAGCTTGCCTGGACTACATAGTGAGCTCAGGGCCAGCTTGAACTACAAAGGCAGACCCTGTCTTCAAAAAAAAGTACTTGTTAAATATGTTCTTAAAGTCAATTAGCAAGTAATACTGACCCATACATTGGCCACTTATACAATGGACTAATATTCCTGGACTAATTTATTCACTGAATCCTGTTGGGCAAGAATGGTGAAATTTTGGCAAACATTTATAGAGAACACTTTCATTAAAGAGGGCAGTCTACAGGGTTATCAAATGCTGAGAATTAGAAGAAAAAAACAAATTCACATGAATAAAATTCAAGTTCAACATAACTAAGATTAGCTTCATCCACAAGAAATAAGTAGAAGCAACTAAAAATCAAAATCCAATAAGTTTGACTCAACTAGCATTTGTATTTGTACTTCTCACACTTTCATTAAAATATTTCACCAGATGTTAGTAGTGGTACCCAGGCCTGGATGAAGAGGACAATTCAGGGTTAGCTGTTTATCATTTGAAGTCTGTCAACTTCAAGGATGTGTTAAAACTAAATGGAAGTGCCAGGCATTGTAGCCCACGCCTGTAATTCCAGCACTTGGAAGGCTGAGGCAGGAGGATTACCGTGAGTTCGAGGACAGCCTGGGCTACACAGTGAGTTGAGGGTCAGCCTGAACTACAAAGAGAGACTCTGTCTCAAAAAACTTAAAAAAAAAAACTGAAAGGAAGTTCGAAGGATTTCCCTGAATCATTATGAACTGTTATCACCAGGTTAGGCAAAAATATGAAGGGAATTCCTTTAGCTAAAATTCAGCTCTGTAACATGAGGCACATGACAATCTTTCTGAGCCTCAACTTCCCCTCACAATGAGGGTGTCACGCAGACCGTTCCCTGACTAAAGAGGGTGGTGGCTGTGGTATAAAACAGCGAAGACTGTGAGAACGAAGCTGAGCACCAAAGTAACGCATTAGTATTGGGACTACGTGTAGAATTACCCGCTAGGATGAAGCTCCCCACACAAGAGATGAAGCCCGAGAGGAAAGAGTTGAAAGGGAACGTCCCCACAAGGAGACAGTAACCGAACTGCAGCGCTCCAGTCAGCAGTATATACAGGAGATACGCGTCCAGCAACTTCAGCCGCTGCGGAGTGGTGCTCAAGTATTCTTCTAAGAACCGCGAAATGACCGATACTACCGAGGCCGACATGGTTATAGGACGAATAGTCCAGGCCACACTCTCCCAGTTCCTAGGTTAGTCCACAACGGATGTAGCCTTTGACGCACGCGCACTAACGCAACCCAGCTCCGCCCTCCCCTGTACGTATATTTGCGCAGGCGTATAGCCTCGCTAAGTCACGTGACAATTAAGGCGCAGACGCAGACTGCATTCATAGAATAAGAACTACAGCTCTAGGTAATTAATGCGCCTGCGCAACAAATCAGTCAATGGGCTGAAGACGTGTACAGTTTCTAACCTAGTTCCGTCTTCTGGTTGGTAACTCCCACATTTGCTCCGGCCCGGAGATGCTGTACTGTGGGAGGAAGAGGGGAAAGGTTTAACGACGGACAATTTAGCTAGTCAAAAGGTTCTGTCTCTTTTTGTTCCTCGTATCTTGCGCAGAGACAATGTTTGGCGCGCCTGAAGTTCAGCTACAGCCTGGCCCTAATTAAACGAAGGGCTCTATGTGTAGATGCCTATCAGGGATCATTAAAGCAATTTCCTACACACTAAGAACCGTGGTCCCACTGCGCTGCGACCAGTTTAGACTTGATTGTGGGGGCGGGGAAGGGACTGGCGGAAGGTTAACCTTCTAAAGGTGAACTGGAACAGAGAAACGGGCCCCGCAGTAGAACCTAAGCCCACAGGTATTTATTCATTTATTAAACAAACTGTATTGGGTGCTTCTTTGGTGCCCATTGTTGTGTTAAACTGTAAAACGATCAGGTAAATCAGTGGCCACCCTAAAGAAAAGGGTGACCGTAGTAAAAACGGTCGTTTATCCTGCAGGAGTATATCACCAATATTAGCCCTCTGCCACGAAACTGATTCCTTGAACCTGGTTTATTATGCCAGGATGTCCGTGCTGAAAGGCCTACAAGAGTGTATCTGGTTCTATCTCATTTTGAGATGAAGGATTCTGAAATAAAGGTTTACGGCTTAATTTTTAAGTTTTAGTAATGTCTGCAGTGCATGATTAACCATGACAAGTTGGTACATGTATTTAACACCCTGATAGGTTTGAAGTTCTATAGTTTAACGTGTGGTTAATTATTTTTATCATTATAACTTCTTTTTTTAAAAATCTGCCTTATGCTTTTTGTTACTGTTATAATTTCACATCAATCTAATGTAAAACTAGGTCCTCTTGTCACCTGGAAGTCTTCCCTCACGTAGCTACTTTATTTCAGTTATAAGTAACTTTTAACTTATTATGATAAGTACATGAGCAAAATTCTAAAACCGTAAGAGACTGACGACATTCTGGCATTTTTACTTTTTAACTTGCATTTAGTGGAAACTTAATCTGTATCAACATATGTACTGATATTCAGTAATGGGAAAAGTCTTGCTTACATTTTAGAAGGAAATTATCCGTGTCCTTAGTTTTACAGTCTGTTTAAAAAGATAGATTTGTATTCACACAAACCTCCAAGATTTGCACTGCCATGTGAATGTAAATGCAACCTAAGCCCTCGAGTGTTGAAGAAAAGTAGATAACCGGACTGATTGCCCTACTCGACATAAGATGGCAAGAAGCATCAGTTTCTCTGACAGCTGAATCTTTCTTTCTCTCTGTCTCTCCAGCAAGTGACAGAGTAGTTTCCTCACTAGTATTCAACTTCAAATTCTGGTCTCCACTGTTTTAATCATTCAAGAGTGAATTCCTCTAGGTTTCTATTCCATCAGTCCAGCTTCTCCAACAGTTTGCCCCTCATGTTTTGCTTCCTTTGATCTTTGTCAACTATCATGATTTACATCTCCAAAGGAACTCCCCCAGGAGGAGAGCGGAAGAGATGAAACGCATCATATTGACTTATTGACTGCATCTCTTTCTGAGATCTGCAAAGTCACACTAATATAATGAACTAAAACTTTTCTGGGCTTCTTAAAACAACAAGAAAGGGTCTTGTTATGTATTCAGATTGTGATTCTGCCTAATTGATCAATCAGTGAAGAACTGCTAATACTAGTGTTGTTTTTAACTAGTATATCTCTGAACTTTAATATATGTAAACCTTCATGTCCAGAGTAGTGGATAAGGATGCAAGAGTCAGACAAAGCTGTGTTATATTTGAACCCTGACTATTCTGTTGACTAGTTGCCTGACCAAACAGGTTATTTAGTCTGACAATTTTATTTTCCTTTTCAATAAAGTGAAAATAATGATACCTGAGTTATTGGAATGCTGTGAAGATTAAATGAGACAATCTTAAGCATTTTGTACAGTAGATGGCACACAGTGAATATTTAATACATTTTTGGTCATTAATCATCATGAGTCATGATAATTAACTACATCTCCTTCCTCCATTTCTCAGAACAATTAAAAGTTGACCAAACGACAAGGAAATTTTAGGCATGAAAAGTTCTAAAAGGGCTGCAAATTAGATGGCTTTTAAAGGGCAAGTCAGATGTATAAATTGAAATAGAAGTCAAAGTAGACTTGTCCCTGGAGGGATCCTCAGAGATCCCCCTAAAGAGGAAATGGACCCCCTAAACGTGGACCTCAACTCGGCCCACCCAGGAGGTTCTTGACTCACATCACAAAAATATAATTTCGTGATGCCTCAGTGTAAAGCATAATGCAGATTTATTAGGCAGAGTAAGGGAGAATAGGAAAGAGACTCCAGCTTGAGTGTCCAGCATGGATGGGGCACATTCTGCTGCAGGGGTTCAGGCTGGCCGACTCACAAAAGGATTAACTGGGTTAGGCCAAGGTCTGGTCCACCCATATCTCAGTTTGGGTGTATGTGGTTCTAAGAAGTTCCTCCTTGTGGCCTAAGGGTTAGTTTGGTTCCCATGAGACCGTTACACCCAACATGATTTTCCTTGTTTAGACAGGGATGCCGCCAGTGTCGGGGTAATTACTTCTGTTGAGGGAAGGCGATTTTATCACAGGGTGATCTGCAATGCTCTGCTTTTTCTAGAACCCTTGAGAGTTTGAAGATTTCTAGGCATTGCTCTACGAGTTTTGGGACTAGTAAAACTAGCAAATGAGTACCTGTGCAAACCTTGAAAGTTACTTTTATCTTAATATCCTTAGTTTTGAAAGGGGATGAAAGAGAGTAGGCAAATTTACTACTAAGAAACCTCATATACACCCTCTGAATGATTAGCATGCCTACCTGATTCATGCCTAGCAGGAATCTGGCCCACAGTTTTAAGGTAATAAGGGAGACAAAAAACAGTTTCCTTTTCTCCTATCGGTCCATCTGTTTCTTCTAGCCTATCTCAAAGCTTACAGGTTTCATTACTAAAACATTCAACATCATAAAACAGTGGAAAGGTATAAGGGCTCCTCCCTGTAGGGCAAAGTCCAATATTTCAATCATATTTCCCCATAATGAAAAATTACATTATTTACTAAAAGAAATACAAATTTGTCCAAAATTTGAGGAGAAAGGGTCTCTTTTAGAGAAAATCTCTGTCAAGCCTGGTCGTACACACCTGTAATCCCAGCACTCAGGAGACTGAGGCAGAATTGCTTCAAGTTTGAGGCCTGTGAGACTTAGCAAGACCTTGTCTCAAAAAACTAAAACAAGGCTGAGGACTTAGCTCAGTGGTTCCAGTGCCTACCTCACAAGCATAAGACTATGTGTTCAGTCCCTGGTAACAAAAAAAACAAAAACAAAAACAAAACAACTCAAAACAGAAAAAATAAAATGTCTGTCCAGGAGAGTCACTTTTTCTAATTCTTATCCCTTGTATTATTATTTTCTCTTTTTCTTTAGGAGTTCTTTTGTTGCTTCCCTCTACTACTAGGTCATGTAATAGTCCATCTTCTCAACATCAGTTTTAGTTTAACCAAAACTCTCTACTTTCTAATAAATAGATAAAGCACACTGTTATTTTCAAAAGGAAAATTTTAAAGGGCATCATTCTGTAAGCCTTACAAAGTCAAATTCTTTTTTGCCTCAAACTCACAGCAATCCACCTGCCTCTGCCTCCTTGGTGCTGGGATTATAGGCATGAGCCACCACGCCTGGCACTGTGACATGTGGTACTTTACTGATTGCTGGTGAGCAAGTGAGTTACCACGTCCAGCATTGTTGTATGTAGTTACCAGGGATCAAACCCTGGACCTTGCCCTTGCAAGACAGGTGCCAGAACCACTGAGCTAAATCCCGGGCCCTCAGATTCTGAAAAATCAACTAGTCCCTGATGGAACAGAACTCAAGTCACCTTGTCTCATTTCTCTCCCTCCTAGTTCTCACAAAGTGTCATAAAAATTTCTTGCCCCCATCACTACCCAAAAGAAAAATCTGTCATAATGTCCTTTCCAAGGGCAGTTATTATCCTTGGAAGGGGTTTAGCAATCATGAATAACAGAGTGTATTGTTGTGCTTCCTACAACAAGAAGTTGAAGTCATCAGTGCCTGGGCAACACTGGCCTGCCCAGGAGAGTTTCCTGTGATGATGACAATGTCTCCGTGCTCTCTACCGTAATAGCAACTGAACATATGGGTCATTGAGCACTTGAAATATTGCTGGAGTGATCAAGAACCATTTTGATTATTTTAATTTAAAACTACAGTAGCCACATGTGGCTGTCATTAGCCAAAGCAAATAGAGGGCTGTTTCACTTGGGACTGTATTTAATCTTAAGAATCACATCTGGTTCATAGTTCATTCTAAAGGCGTTGACGTTTACTTGAAACCCGGAACAGGCTAGGGCTGGCTATCAGTTTATCAGCTCCACCCTCTTTTGGAATGTTTAATGATGATGTACAGGCATAGGAAAAGGGTTTGTCAAATTAGTTTCCTCCCACAAGGGCTGGTATCATACTTTAATCACACATATTGAAGATGTATGTTTTTCATGTCCATCACGCATCACCTTGAGACTAAGGAGAAAAAGTACCATACATTTTTCTCCCCAGAAGCCTATTTAGGGAGTGAGAGTTGTTTCTGCTATGTATAATTCTAGCAGATCGAGTCAATGCCTGAGTTATCCCAGTTCTGTGGACAGCTTAGGGGATCTATCAACTTTAGTTTCAAAAAGGCAAATTCTGTGTAGTTTCCTGCCTCAGAGCACACAGTACTTTAAAGCCAATTTTGCACACACAAAAATACTACACAAATGCTTCTCTGCACTGCCCTCATGACTCGGGGTCTGGATTGTTCAATACCAATCATCCTCACTTGAAAAAGTCCGACATCTTAGAGATTTTCAGAAAAGTGGAAAATCGTATTGTCCCAAGGTGATACAGCCTAGAATTTCCTGTATCATACAGTTTAAAACACTACTCCCAAAATCCGTGGCTCTTAATACATTATTTTATAGGTAACTATTTATACTTTTTCTTTCTCCTCAGTAGACTTTTCATCAACCATTTTTCCAACAAGTTATTAAACACCTACTCAGCCACACTGTTCTAGGCACTCAAAGGACAGTACTAGACAGAGTCCCCCAGGAAATTAACTCTCATACAAAGAAAAGCACTTGGATAACAAAAGAGCAAATAAATACGCAAGATAATTTTACATAGTGACAAGTATTAGGAAGAAAATAAAATACTGTAATGTGATAGAGAAACCACAGACCTTGTGGTCATGAAAGGCTTCTGAGGAAAAAAAGTAAAGGCCTCAGAAGAGGGGAGGTTAGACCTCAGCTCTGAATACAAAGTTGCCAGTGCTGCTGGGAGGGAGTAGTGGTACTGGCCTATAATCACATCACACAGGAGACTGAGGCAGGAGTCGGAAGCCAGAAAGGCCAGCCTTAACTATCTAGAGCCCCTGTCCAAAATATATGAACCAAAGTTGCCAGCTCTACAAAGGTAATAACATTCTGAAACTACAAATAAAAAGTTTCTGTGTACTAGTAGAACAGGTTATTTCTTTCCTTTTGTTAATTGTATTATTAGTGCCTAATACAATGCTTGACTTTAATAATAGCAAGTAACATTTTTTGCACAAAAGATCTACTAAATGTCTATTTGAATTGCCTTAGTTCACTCTTAGGAGACAAACTAGAGGAAGAAATTAAAGAGACACAAAATAACTGCCTCAACAGAGCACTGTGGAGATAGGGCCAAGCCCACAGTGACCTAAACCCAGACTTCTAGCCCAGAATCGGTGCTTTCAGTTCAGTCTCACTGCACCCCGACCATCTGCACCCACTAGAGTACCTGGCTCTTCTACTGTGCCAGACTGATGCGGTCACCAGACCTCCCACGTCCCCACAACCACAAACCTAAAGCAGACCAGGCTTTCGCGGTTAGTCCTGCAACTGTCCCTCCTCTAGAGCGGTGAGGGTCCAGACAGAGGGAGGCAGGGAAGAGGGACGGAGCCCCAGTTTCTCTGAAAACTAAGCTGGAACCAAACTCATCCCCAGAACAGAGAAGTGGTAATCGATTGAGGCACATGTCACCTAGGTTTAAGACAGGTTGCGAAAAGTAAAAAAAAAAAAAAAAAAAAAAAAAAAAAATATATATATATATATATATACACACACACACACACACACACACACACACAAACACATACACGATGTTCAGTAACGTCTCAAACACTGAAGGAGACATTATTTTTTAACTGAAATTCAAATATAGCTAGGCATCTTGTTTTGTTTTAAACCTGGCAATATACTTGAGGTAGGAGCTCCTAGGGCCTTTGTAGGTGCAATCCGTGATATCTCCGCCAACAGTTGAAGCGTCCCATTAGGTGGAACAGCCAAGAGGCGTACTTGAGGGGCAAGGCCAGGTACAAGGTGAGCACACGGTAGTTGCGTTGCTTTTCGTTGCGGGAGAAGGTAAGAGTGGAGGAGCTCTCGTAAGGACTTGGATTTTTAGCACTACCTGTTTCCTTCTCTGTCCCTCCAGGCTGCACCGGGGTGTCCGTCACGGAGAGTGACACGGCCTCCCCGGCCAGTCTGCCCGAAGCCCGCACGGTCGGGAGCCCCGCCCCCGAGCCGGCCACGCCCCCTTTGTTACCCGAGACTTTCTGGGTCAGCTGGTTCCGGCGTCAGGCGGAGGGATGGGCTGGCTCAGCTCGACCCTGCAGGGCTTGTTTACTATGGCTGATGATCTGGAGCAGCAGTGAGTTAATCCTGTCTCTTTCTCTGTCTCTGTCTCTCTCTGGGCCGTGATCCCGGGACTGTCTGTGGCTGAGGAACGGTGTTAGACACCTTCCCACCTTTACTCTCTCAGGTCGGCTACCCGGGGGGTGGGGGGGCTGGGAGTTGGGTTTGCCTGCTTTGCTTTTGCCCAGAAGAGGCGTTCGGCGGCGCCTGGCGAGCGATGGTTGATGAGCTTAGGCTGCAGCCCAGTGATTCTGCCTGTCCACTTAGTCTTCGCAATTGCCCTTCGTTTAGTGCTAATGCGTGAGATTCCCCCAAACGCAAGGTCGTGGGACGCGCGTGCGGGGGCAGCAGCGGGCTTGCTGGTTCCCACATCTCAGAACCGACCGCCGAGGAGGGGAAAGAAAGTGAGGAGGAAAGAGAGAGAGAGAGCCGTTGTCCTCGTAAAAATTGTCCTCACCCAGCCCGGGGAGAGCATGAGAAGAATGGAGAGGTCCCCGCTGCGCTGGACTGCTGTGGAGGGATGGGCTTACAAGTTTCTTCAGCACCTGCCTACTTACCGGCACACTTTGCCTCTTGCATCCTTAACTGATAATGCTTTTGATCCTCGCAACCTCCTTAACGCATGGTTTCAGAATTGATTTGTTAGATTTACTGTTTGTGTTGTTTTGTTTTTAACCAAGGGTATCAGGTTTGGGATGCCACCTGTAGGTGGTGTGACTAGCAGTTTGCAGTCTGATAGCAAGGAAAAGTTGCTTCCAGGAGAATGACTCAGCTCAGGCCATGCCTTGGGTTACCCGGTGCAGGCCTTTCCTGGACCTTTTGGATCTGTAGAATTGATAGTCCTGGAAAACGATTAACTTGATGACATAATACATCGCTCCCCTACCCTTGAAGGACCTGCCCAGGAGAGTGTTGCTAAGATGGTTTTTCCAAGAGAAAATTAACCATGCTCAAAAAGACGTAGGGAAACATTGTTGCAGCTGGAAGAGATACAGGTCGTTCAGCTCTGATTTACAAATAAGAAGCTCAGGGTTTTCCCAAGATAGATCACAGGGCTCAGAGGACAGGATGCTCTCCCAACACAGAACTCCTTGGCTTACTCCATCAGGATCCAGAACACCCAGGCCAGGCGAAGTTCTTGGGGCAGGTGCTTCTTTGCTCCTTGCCTCAGTTTCCTACATCTGCTCTTAACCTAGTATCAAGATTAAATATTGAGCAGGTACAATGTATCAGGGGCTTTTTTTTGTATTTTACCAGTAATGTTTTTGGTGAGGAAAAAAGGGAAAAGTAAGGCACTCCCCCAAACTATCTGCCAAGCCACCTGTGACACTGTTCCCTGAGACAGCATTTCTTATGAACTGTGCTTTGGGCCCTGTGAGGCCCAGGTGTTATAATCTCACCTGTCACCACCACCATCTACAGATGTGAGGAGTTTGTCGTGTGTGTGTGTGTGTGTGTGTGTGTGCGTGTGTGCGCGTGCGTGTGCGCGCTGGGGATTGAACTTGGAACTTTGCCCTTGTGAGGCAGGTGCCAGAACCACTGAGCTAAATCTCTAGCCTAGTTTGTCTCTTGAGACCCAAAATTCTGTGGTCCTGGTCTCCATGTTTCAACTCAACAAAGAATTCCAGTAAAATACTAAAAATGCTTAAGGGTCCCTAGGATTATACTGGCTGAGATCAGCATGTCATCTAGCCAAAGCTGTCAGTGTACTTACTCCCAATACAAATTTTTCTTTCAAACTGCAGATGTTCTTCTTCAAGTTTCTACTTACAAGACAATGGGAATGCTTTAGCATTTAGGGAAAAGAATGTTTACTGGGAATTTATCTTGTGATGGACATTATTTTGTATCTTTAGATTCATTCACGTATGCTTATAATAGTCATACAAGGCCAGGTTTGGTGCACACCTACAATCTCAGCACTCAAAGGCTGAAGCAGGAGGGTCACAAGTTTGAGCCTAGCCTGGGTACCTCAGCAAAACTCTGTCTTAAAATAAAAATTTAGAAAAAGCAATAGAGATAAGCTCAGTACCAACAGCTTGGGTTCATTCCCTAGTACCACAAAATAAAATTCCCATGAAACAGACACTTTTGACTCCCTTTAACTGATGAAGAAACTGACTAGAAAGACTTTCTGGTAAGCGGCAGTGCTGGAGAGGAACTCTAGCCTTTCTCCCTACAGACAGAGCAGACAAGTGACGATGTGGTCATACACTGTGAATGTTCACGTCTGGCCTTGAAAAACTGAAGCTGGAAGATCCAAAAGGGAGAAACTGAGAAAGCTGGATTTGAGAGCTGGCTTCTAGTTCCTTCCTTTTCCTAACTTGTAGTATGTCCTCCTGGTGATATGTCAGTCACTTTGCTCCTCTGTAAAATAAAGAAGCCACACTAGAGGACTCCTAAGGAAACATCCTAATCTAAAATTCTATGGCTCAAATGATTCATCCAGATGCCCAGGGAACACTGACCAGTTTGGGAATGATTCCCTCATGGAATTGTTGTGCTGTTGGTGCTGATGTTCACAGGCCCTTCCTGTAGCTGTTGGCATCTGTCCTGAACTCCCTTTACCCAGGCTGTGTTCAAGAAAGGTGAAATAGCATGTGCAATTGGAAAGGAAAAATAAAACCTGTCATTTATTGAGCATCTAATTTGTGGTAGGCATCTGACAAGGTTCTTACCATCTGCACACAAAGATAGAGGAACAGGCCACAGCCAGGTGGCTGGTCAGTGAGAGTACAGAACCACAATTCAGATCCTGAAGTTCTTTTTATTCCAGAGATGGTGGAAGTCCCTGCAGTGACTCAGAGGTGCTGGGTGTGAAAGACAACAGGATGAGTTAGCTTGCCTGTTTTACAGTGTCCTGTGGTAGATGAGGGCATAGGCCAGCCTTTTACTCACTTTACAATCTGGAACCTATGGCCAGAGGTAACCTTAGTCCTGTGGTAGCTGACAGCAGGACTTGACCTGGGTCTCCCTCCTCCAGGCCCATACCTGCCTCACCTCTGTGTGTGGGGCCAGGCTGAGCGATGGATTACCCAAGAACCTGTCTGGGCATTGCTACTCATGCTCCATACCTCCAGGGCCATGGGAGTTCCCCTGCACCACCCTGAAGGAACAGCTAGTCCCAGAGATGGCAAAGGATAACTGAAGTGCTAGTTAAAAGTTGCTTTCTCTCCTGTTTTAATCTCCTTATACATAAACTGTGATAACCTGCAACAAAAGAGAATTGTAAAGCTCAAATGAGATAAGTGTGAAAGAGCTGTGTGAATGATATACACGTGGTGTTTTGAATATCTGTGGAATCAAGGAGCAGGATGTTGTTAACAATGATTTACCAGGGAAGCGAAATGGTCTATCAGGCATTGCTGACTGGCATCATGGGCAGCTCCCCACAGGCTGGGAAACTCTCTGTACTCTGATAGCTCTGCTAACTCTCAGCAAGGCTGAAAAGCATCAGTGTTCCCTCCCAGTGTTGCCATTAAGTGTCTGTGTCTCCCTGTCCCAGGCCTCAAGGCTGGCTGAGCAGCTGGTTGCCCACTTGGCGTCCCACTTCCATGTCTCAGCTGAAGAATGTGGAAGCCAGGATCCTCCAGTGTAAGTAGAAGGGGCAATTTGCCCCCATTCGAAGGATGCGGGATCTGCCCAGAGCTACCAAGCCCACTGCTGCCTGACTGAACAGCACATAGGGCAGAAGGAAGAGATGTCAGTCATTAGGAGGATTCACAGGATGCCAAATTCCTTCACAACAGTTGCTCAGCTTCTTCCCAGCCATCCCCATTTCTCCCACATCCTCTACCTTTATCCAGACCCTCTTATATGTTAATAAACATTCACAGACACACATGTACATGCTTCCCTCCCTCCTTCCTTCTCCACTCTCCCACTTTCTCCTCCTCTGCATTTCCTAAACACATAAGCACCTCTTAATTTGCCACCTTCCTACCTGAGAACCAGCAATACTACACCTCTAATGTTGCTGTTTTGTGGGTTCTGTTCAGCTGTGGCCACCACCTACCCCAGCTGGTCCCAGTTTTGGACCAACTGTCCATGGTACTGCAAGGCTGGCATCCCATGAACAGGGGAAGCCACTTGCCCCATGACAACCCTCACCTTGCCATTGTTACCCCAGCCATGGCCGCCCCTGCTCTTCAGGCCTGAGTCAGGACAGCTACAGAGCAACCTGAAGAGGATTAAAAGAATCCAGGCTGCTTCCCCCAGGCTTAAGTGTTGGGTCACTGCTGCCACAACAACAGAGCAAGCACTACCCATCTCAGTGTCTGGCGCAATAAGCCCAAGGCTCTGCATGCTCCCAGCACCCCTGCACCTGGCAGGACCAAGCTCTGTCCATCTGCCAGGTCCTAAGCATGCAAGAGCTCTGTGGAATCAGTGGTGTCTCTGCCTCCCTGGACCCAAAGGGAGTTGGGTACAGGACCTCAAGAAATCAGATGGCCCTCCAATTACCTTCAGTCTACACTCTCTACACATTGGGCTTGGACTTGAGCTCTTAGGGTATGTGTTACAAAAGAAAACATATCCTGAGTAAATGAGTTAGGAAGACTGATTATTGGGACAAGGGAGAGAGATGAGGCTCAGTTCTGTATCCTACAAGGACAGCTGGAGACTTAAAACTGAGGAGCAGAGTGAAGAGGTTAGTAGACAGAAAAGAACTAGGAGAGATATATTAAAGATGGGGAGTTCTTACCAAACTCAATTAAGGGAATTCATTCTGAAGGAAAGTGAAGGACTCAGACATCAAAGTTAGGGATGATATATAAATACAAAGAGTGAGGAGATTCTTATAAAGCTGACTCAGTAGACTTCTTTGCAGGCAGACTGAAGACAGGTAGGGACTAAAGACAAGATGGTCAGGAAGAGATTTCTGAACAGCTTTCCTAAAGTCTGGTCAAGGAGAGCCTTTTTGTCAAGGTCAGAGGGTTCTAGAAGGGAATAGTTGAGGGAGGTTGGGAAGGGCTTGGAAATGGAGATGAGAACCTGAAGAATCAGAATCCAGGTAAAGTGATCTTTACCATCAGGAAATAGGCTTCTTTTTTGCTGTCATTGTCTGTTTTTAATTAAGCTTATTGGGACAATTTAGATATGCATAGTAATCACATGATTCATCATATGAAATCTGTACCAGTACATGATATATTTTGGTTCTTATTTTTCTCCCATCCCCCTCCCCTCCCTTCAACCATGTGAAATAGGAATAAAAAGTTCAAATAGGAAGGGGCCCTGAGGAGGGAGGAAGAAGGGAAAAGGAAAAAAAATGAGACAAGAAAAGATTAAATTGGAACAAAGCTTTAGGAAATAGTCTTGTTGATTCGCCACGGCATTCTTTATTCCCCAGGTCTCCAGAATAAGTTCCTGGCCCGATATGTGTCCCTCCCAAACCAGAACAAGATTTGGACGGTGACTGTGAGCCCTGAACAAAAGGACCACACCCCACTAGTCATGGTGCATGGCTTTGGGGGTGGTGTGGGGCTCTGGATCCTCAACATGGATTCGCTGAGCTCCCGCCGCACACTGCACACCTTCGATCTGCTCGGCTTTGGGCGAAGCTCAAGGCCCACATTCCCAAGGGACCCAGAGGGTGCCGAGGATGAGTTTGTGACCTCAATAGAGACATGGCGGGAGACTATGGGGATCCCCAGCATGATCCTCCTAGGGCACAGTTTGGGAGGATTCCTGGCCACTTCCTATTCTATCAAGTACCCTGAAAGGTAATGAGGGCCCACTTCTGTCCTTCATGACATGACTCCTTGACTTGCAGGGAGTTTTCCAGTATTTATTTTCAGTAGTTCTCTCTCTTCTAGGCAATTTAAGGGCTTTGGTGCATCCAAGAAAATCCGATGTGTTCTTTTTCTTCCTGTGCTGTAGAGTGAAACACCTTATCCTGGTGGACCCATGGGGCTTTCCCCTCCGACCAACAGACCCCAGTGAGATCCGTGCACCTCCAACCTGGGTCAAGGCCGTGGCATCTATTCTGGGGCGTTCCAATCCACTGGCTGTGCTTCGAGTAGCAGGGCCCTGGGGTGTGTATCCTGTGGATGAAAAGTTCTCTCCTTCAGTCAGGGCTCTCCTGTTTAACCAGTCCTCACCATGGCTGTATTCCTGTCCTCCTCACTTACTGGTCAACAGTGGGACTAGACTTTGCATTGTTACTTAAAGCTATGAATCTGGGCCAGACTTCAGGTCTCAGGAGGTTGTTTTCTTCCCCTTTGGCTGCATGGAAAAATCTTCTTATTCAAAGAATAGATGAGCAAAACAGCTACCATGGTTTGGCACAGTCACAGAGAGAGGAAGGGACTGAGTGACTTCCTGTGCTGCATGGCTGCTCCTGTTAGGGATTCAGGTGTAGTAACCACCAATGGAGCCCAGCCCATGACTTATCCAGACTTGCAGCAGGAAGGGATCGGTGACCTGAAAGGCAGCAAGGCCCTCTGAGCCATGCCTTGTTCCAGGCAAGGGCCACACTTCTTTCTTTGCTCTGCCACCTGGCACTAAGGAGCTGGCAGCAAATTTTTTGGGCAAAAGATAGAGAAGGAGGGAGAGGTAGGGAGCCAGCCATGCTGAATACTATCAATAGCTCCAGCTTTCTACAGTCTGCTGTCTGGACCCTTCCCTCTCACATTTTTCCTCTGAGAAGAGTGGAACTGCTTTATGAAAAAGATTGGTGACCCATCTTGTACTGCTAGTTTATGTTTATAAAGTGATGTTCAGTAGTCATTTATTATGAGTTGAGACTAATGGCCAACCTTCCTTAGGCCCTTCTCACAAACAGAAGACCAGCAGAGAGAAGGATCAGAAGTAGACCATTGGGACAGTATTCACTGTCTGTTTTAGCTGCCCTGCCACTTGTGTTTGTATCATAAATAGAGGAGAAAGAGGAGATTGTTTTACAGCACCCCACCTCTGAGGTACCAATGTTGTTAAAATCACCTCTCCACATATTCTGAATATGAGAGGACTCTTGGGAGGTGGTCCAGTTTCATCTGCTACCTTCAGGGGAAAGAGAACATAGCTCAGACTGTAAAAGAAAAGTACCTCAATCATAGACTCTTATGGAGCTTATGATCCTTGCAGAAAAAGACCCTGGGACTTCACTGGGCTAAAAATATCCTGGTTCCTCAGTAATGTTAGACTGTCTCTATGAATTATTTCATGACCCACTAACTCATTTGAAGGTATCTAGAGCTTCCCAGTAGATTTCTGTACTCTTGGTGCACTGTAATGTTAAATGCATAAAATAAAGCCTTGGTTACAGATGTTTAGACAGGCACATCAGGAACGTTACGCTTCTCCCGTCCAATCTGACTTCTCCTTGTTTTCATCCTTTCTCAGGGCCTGGCCTAGTGCAGCGATTCAGGCCAGACTTCAAGCGCAAGTTTGCAGACTTCTTTGAAGATGATACCATTTCTGAGTATATTTACCACTGCAATGCACAGAATCCCAGGTGAGGATAGTTCCCAGGGCAGCCTGTGGTGGACACTTTGGAGATAAAAACTCCAGCTGCAGAACACTGTGTTTTATTTTCTCTCCCACGAAGCCCTGATTCAGTTAGGGGAATGCAGGCATGAGCAGGCTTGATAATTTCCAGAGAGATCCCCAGGGTTGGGTACAAAGGGCTGTAGAAGATAATGAATTAATTTAAACATACCATTGTTCTCTAGAGGAAGGCCTTCTCTTTTCCTTAGAGACAGGCAGAGAGTCTGATGGGTAAGAGTCTGGGAAACATTATAAAGATTTTTTTTAAACTGAAAAAATTATATAAAACTCTTGTTGTTTAAAAGGCAGAGAGAGAGAAAAGGAAAGGAAATCTACTGTCCCTGAACTATAATTCTCAAATTTCCCCCATAATTTTCAATCTAAGGTGTCATATGACACTGCACAGAGTACTTTGCAGCCGTACAAAGTATATCCACAGAATTAATACCTATAGGTAGAATTAGTTGGTGAAAGAGTACGTATTTCATTTAATTTTGGACACTGAAACAGTTTATCATTGGGATTAGAATTTTCACCTCTTTTAGAGATGTGGCGTGTCCCAGGAGCCCTAGGGAGTTCCTATCTCTGGCTACTCACACAGCGGGCCCCACAGCTTGCCACCCACTGTACTGCAATGCTGACAGCCAGGGCAGAGCCAGGGAGGTAATCTTTCCCTCCAGCACTGCCTGTGAGTGCCTGATACCGTGAATTCATATTAGTGGAACAGCGCCTCTAGAATCCTCACCATGAGCGGCTGGGAGGAATCTCAGGAGCCAGGGTCACTGTCCTACCTCTTCCTAGCCTGCCCATATCATCCCTTGTGGACTTCAAGCTCACCAAGCTGTGAGGAAGGCAGAAAGTTCCCCTTCAGCAGTGCTGTTAGCCTGAGCCACAAACCTAGGGCGCCCCTGAGCCGGTGGGAGCCAGCGTGACACGAGCTCAGTAGACAGAGGGAGCTCTGTGGAGCTGGCTGCAGAAGCACAGCTCGGGGTCAGGTCAGGTGCCCTGAGCTCCCTAGTCCTGGCTCTCCTCCACGTTGACAGGCTCAATGCCAGTCTCATAGGCCGGCCCTGGCACATTCCTCATCCCGGACATACTTCTTTTCAGTGGCCGCCCGGTCAGAGCAGAAGCAACAGTGACATGAGGATAACCAGCTCCCTTGCCCCCAATACCATCACCCTATTTTATGACTCCCTGAGGGGTTTTTTTATTGATAACTAACAAGATGAGGAAATTCTATAATCAGTCCTTTGGAAAATAGATGAAAGTTGGCTCAGGAAAATGTTTGGGAGTTTATACTTCACTTAAATGTACTGGCATTGTGTATATTTTCATTCTTTTATTTATGACCTAATAAGTGAGTATAATTCTCTTCAATTTGTAGATGAGAAAAGTATGATCTGTTCCGGTTTTATGACTTCCTGAAAAAACATCCAGGATTGGAATTCCTGTCTGTCTGACTCCAAAGTCCATAGTTTATCCATGGCACTGTGATATCTTAAGGAAAAGTTCTCAATTTCTGGTGGCCTGGGCAGAATTCATCCCAGGGATGTTAAGAAGACCCAGGATGTAACTTCACTAAACAGGCCATTCCCAGAGGATAGCTGTGTCCCAACCTCCCCGCCTCCCACAGCAGTGCAGCCCAGGCCTGAAGCTGGCTTCCACCCTGCCTTGCAGACGCTTCATGATATGGCCTCAGTTAGTTCCATCAAAGGAAAGGACCAGGCAACGAAGTAGGGCAAATTGGCATTTGTTGCTTCTTCCTTAGCAAAAAATACTGTTCCCTCATCCTCAAACCACTCATCCTAATTCCAGACCCCCAGGAGACCCTTTTTACTGCTGTAGTACTCAGGGTTCATCTCTAGCAAACTCCCCCTCTCTGCCCAGCAAACCGAGTCCTTTGCATGTGTTATCACAGCTGTGTGGCACTCAGGAAATATTAAGTTAAATGTCCAATCAATCATTTAATTCCCACTGTCCTAAAGTGTAAGACCAGAGAACTCATCTGTCCTGTTCACATGTCCACTCACCAGCCCAGGGTGTGACACATAAATAGTGTTTGAATAATGAGCAACCCATTCTATTCTTGGGCCATTCTCAGTGCCATGGCTTTTTCCCCAGTTGTGACATCTAAAGATTCAGTCATCTCCTAATCTTACCAATATTGGCTGAGCCCAGGGCTTTGAGGAATGCAGAGATAACTGATATATTCTCCCAATCCCTAAGGAGACCAAGAAGTTAATATTTCCGACTTCAAGGTTTACTCTTAATTGCCACTCCCTGTCTTGCTTCTGTCAGTGGTGAGACGGCATTCAAGGCCATGATGGAGTCCTTTGGCTGGGCCCGGCGCCCTATGTTGGAGCGAATTCACTTAATTCGGAAAGATGTGCCCATCACCATGATCTATGGGGCTAACACCTGGATAGACACCAGCACGGGGAAGAAAGTGAAGATGCAACGGCCAGACTCCTATGTCCGAGACTTGGTACGCTGGCCCACCCATTCAGTGGGAGTTGAATGAGAAATACTGCATATGAGTGCCAGCCTTTGTTGGCTGACTCTCATGCCGGGAGTAGAGAAGAATGATTAGAGTCCAAGAAAAATGAAAGAACAGATGGAAATGCAGTGGCAGACTTAAAAGGTTTTGCTCACTCTGTAAGATAGATAGAGCTAGATAGAGCTTCCCATTTCTGTGTGGTACATTTCAACTGAAAGGCAGGTTCTTGTCCAGTGGTCAGTTATATACTGCCATTCAAGCCCTGACTCTGGTTACTTTACTCCAAACTAGAGTTGTGCATATTAGAGGCCACCATGAAGACATCTCCTCATACTCTGCTTGCCATTTATTCTTATCTCACCCTACCCTCTCCCTCAGTTGCCAATGAGCATGTTTAAGTAGGCTGGGTACCACTCTGGGTTAGTGACAAAAGCTGCAGATCAGTGGTGGGGCTGACACAGAAGGAAAGGTAGAGGGAATGCCATAAGAGGAAATGGAATGGGATACTGAGATACACTAGCTTCCAAAAGAAGGTACCAAGATCCAAGAAGAAAGGGGGTGCATTGTTCCCAATAAGAGCTAACGCACCAACCTACCCCACGGGTCGTCTCTCTGCAGGAGATTGAGGGTGCATCGCACCATGTCTATGCCGACCAGCCGCACATCTTCAATGCTGTGGTAGAAGAGATCTGTGACTCCGTTGATTGAGCTGCTCTTACCAGAAGAGGAGGAGAAAGTCAGAGAGTTGCTCTCACCTCCCTGTCTACTTAGTCACCCCTCTCTGTCCTTTCCTCACCAACTAACATGTGCCAGCAAGGCAGTGTCTTGGGCTGTCCCCAAGATAGGACCAGAGTCAAAAAGAGCACTCTTGACTCCATGCTGAGAGCTGGAGACAGAAGCTACCAGATGCCTTGAGCTCCCCACCATGGGGAAGAACATAAAGGGTTGCTGGTGTCACCCCATTCTCTCCATGCCAAGTCGTACCAAGTGATGATTTTGGAGGGACTGCGCTGAGCCACACTGTGTCCTTTGGAGTGTTTGTGGGGTAGGCTTCATGCAAGAACATCTTTCTTCTCCAACACTCCTCACTCCCATCCCATGCCAGCTCCATCCAGGGGCCAGCTGTCATCAATTCCCACTTAACTACCACCAAGAGCAGATCCTGGAGCTCCATTCACCTGCAGAGTCCTTTATGTGACCTAAGAGGTCACATCCAAAGCCTTCATTGACAAATGAGGAAACAGGCCAACGCAGGACATGGGTGATACCTCTCCGTGTGATCGAATCTCAGCTCTGCTGGCACCTAGTGCACATTGCACACCTGATTTGCTAAGGTCCAAGGCAGCCACCATCGTCTTGGGGGCTGGTCCTGCTCACTGCTGAGTCTCAGCCTATACCTGCCCCACATCCTAGCCACATTACACAGGTATACTGTTAAACTACCCTGTGTCTTGGTCTTGGCTACTAAAGCTGGGATTACTCAAGTACTTTCTTCCTTGCCCCCTCTTCCTCCCCATGGGAGGCCTCTGAGCTTCCCTCTGTGCCTTGGGCCCTAAAGCCCCACATATAGTGTACATACAGTAAATGTGGTTCCTGGTGGAGAGAGAGGGAAAGACCTTTAAACCCTAGGTCTGTGTCTGGATTTACCATGCCCACCAGTGTCTGCAGTGTTTTTATACCTGCATCCAGAGCTGAGGCCCATCGAGAGCCCCTGCTCCGGTGGACAGACTCAAGCTAGCCGAAGCTGTCCTGTTAGCCACAGGATGGTTCTCACTGCCTAATCCTTGATCCCTGCCATCTCTCCCCACAGTCTCTAGCTCCTCCCATCCCTGAACTACTCTCTTCCAGGAACCCATTCCAGGTGCTGCTCTGAGGTTCTGGGCAATAGGCTGGGCCTGGCCCCAGAAGCAGGGCAGCTCCTGCCTGCTCCTTCACTTTTGTAAAGCCAATCCTTTACCAGAGTAGTATTAACTCCTGGTGCTTTGTACTACTGGTCGAGCTGCCTTGGGCTCCTTTTCTATATTAATAAAGAAATGAGTAAAAACTGCTGTTGATGATATATCGTTCCACCGGAGAGCTCAGGGCATTGACCACAGAAGTCCGTCTGGTGCCCAAGTCAGAGGGGGAAGCCATGAGAGATACCTAATTACACACCACTCCCCCTTGCAGTTGGCACCCCATATGTCCTCCAGACCAGGTGGACCACCCTTCCAACACTCATGAGGGGAGAGAAGGCGACCCAGGAGATGGATGAGCTCAGCCCCAGTTCACAGGAGAGCTGGCTGCTCCTCTGCTATCTGAGTTCAGTCGGCCTGTTCGCTGAGAGACTCCTACTCACCCTCTGGATCTCAGCTCACACATTCCTGTGACAGAGAAACCTCCCCCGCCAACTCCCCAGACTAGACCTGAACCCCATGTTTTCTGTCTCCCTAGCACACTCTTCACTTTTGTAAAACTTGCAGACTTACAATTACTTGTTTACTGACCATCTTTTCTCCCTCAGTATTAACTAGATGAGGCCAAGGAGCATTCCTGGCACTTCGTTCATGAGTACATGTTTATCATGATCACCTCCAAAGAAGGGAGATACGCCAAGTGCTAACTCATTACTGATGCCCGCCATGCTGGTGGAGTTCACTTCCATCTGGAATTCAAGCTAGAGTAGCACCTGATACTACAAATACACAATGAGCAGATGACAGCCGGACAGAGAGACAGAACACTTGGGATAGTTACAAAGCTCTAGTCCACTGCAGGACTCTGTGTCTTCTCTGAAAACCCTAATATGAAAGAGAGGGCAGGTATTTAGAGCCTAATACATGACAAGCACTAGGGCTGTAATAGTAGAGAAATATGTCCCTGACTTCGGGGAAACTTCGGTCTAGTTGGAGAGAATAAATTGTTAAGTTAATCAGCAAAACTTTGCAGCTGAAAGGTGCTGTCAGGAGTGGCTGGGAAGCTCTGGGATGGGTCTGGGGAGGTCAGCAGGGCCAGGTCAGGCTGCCCCTCTGGCCACGTGATTGATGGCTGTGTTCATCCTAAAAAGCAATGGAAAGAAGTGAGTGATGGCTGGAGAGATGGAAACAGCCACTCTGCTGCTCTGGCACAGCCTGGAGGGTGACAGTCCTCTTCCGAAGGAGAACTCTGAGGCTACCGCAGCGATCCCTGCCAGAAATGCAGGTAGTTTGGACCTGACAGTGGCTAGTGGACACAGAAGAGAAAAATGCAAGAGCTCTTTGGGAAGTAAAATCAAAGGGCCACGACTACCCTCCTGACAAATGGGCCAAATGAAGTAGGGCAGCAGTTACCACACAGGCTTACTTACCAAACCTAGGGAAAGCTGCTGTTTGTCTCATTTTTGTTTTGTATTTGAGTTTTAGGAATTGAACCCAGGGCCTTCACACTGAGCCACATCACCAACTCCATCTCCTTTTTTTTTGAGACAGTGTCTTACTTTATAGTTCAGGCTGACTCTGAACTCACTATGTAGCCCAGGCAAGCCTCAAACTCACAGCCATCCTCCTGCCTCTGCCTCCAGAGTGCTGGGATTACAGGTGTGAGCCACCACACCTGGCACTGTGTGTGGTACTGACTGCTGATGGGCATGAGTCACCATCCCTGGCATTTGTGGTATGTGGTTACTGGGGATCAAACCTGGGCCCTTGTGCTTACAAGGCTGGCACTGGAACCACTGAGCTAAATCCCTAGCCTCCCACCTCCTTTTTTTGTGTGTGTGACAAGGTCTTAGAAGTTGCTAAATGGCCCCAGCTAAATTCTAATTTGTGATTCTCCCGGCTCAGTCTCCCAAAGTTCTAAACTTACAAGTGCCAATAGGCTCAGCCTGGGAGGGGTTATTTAAAATATAGATTCCTGGGATGTTTTCAGTAAATCAGGCTGAAATCTACATTTAAGTGTTCTCTGTAGGAGACCCTGATGACCAGCGTGTGCAGGCACTGATCTAGGAGGCTGTGTGTCTCAGATCCACACCTAGAAACCCGCAGGAAGAAGCGGAGCCAGTCCCCACAGTTCATCCTGGATGCCCTGGTTGCCCTCTTTGGGAGGCAAATGCTGATGGGATTTTCCCAAACCCAGCACAGGCCAAACGTGCTCCTGGAGTAGGGGTGGGTGGGGGTGCGGGAGTCTGGAGAAGGCCGCCCAGGGCACTGTACGCTCACTCATTCCTAGGTCTGTAACCTGGGGCATGTGCCGCTGTACATGTAAAATCATGGACACACACACACTCCACCTAACGGGCATTCCCAACATGCTCTGGCTGGGACACAGAAATCATTCTCAACAAACCTGGGCTCTTAGGATTTCCGTGACCATCCAAGCCGTAAGGAGTCTGTCTCCTCAGAGGCCTACTATCTTAGTCACTTTCTCATTGTGGGGTAAAAAATAAACACCAACACCCCGCAGTCTAAAGGAGAGGTTCGTTTTGGCTCGGTTTCGGTCCATGGTTAGCTGACCTCAAAGCAGAAACAGAATGGCAAAGAGGCAGCCAGGCAGCAGAGAAAAAGGAGGAGCCGGGGACAAACACACTCCTTTCAGGGTCAGACCAGAAGTAAAATGACATTCAGCTATGGAACCCATTCCTAATGGGCCCGTGAATCCCCAGATGAGCAGTACAGCGCCGCCATGATCCAGTCATCTTTTGAAACCATGAAACCATTTTAGATCTAAACCACAACACGTTTATTTAAGAAGAGACCTTCTACAAATAAAGACAAAGGATTGTGCCTCAACTTAGGCCTGCGAGGTGCTGCTCTGCTCAGTGACTGTCAGGAAACATGCTACATTTAAGTTCCTCTTCTATGAGGTGAAAATGCAATCTGGGGCCGGGAATTTAGCTCCGTGGTTCTGCCGCCAACCTCGCTAGCTCAAGGTCCTGAGTTCAGTCCCTACTACCAAAAAAAGAGAAGAAAATGCAATCTGCTTCCCTTGACAAAAAGGTGGTGAAAACGCTGATGACGGCCTCTTTCCTCCAAGACACAGCTCTGGATAAGCCACAACTGCGGGTATGTTGTTTCTGGAGAGAAACTAAAGCTACTGGCTGATAGCAAACAGAAGGGCCAGTGAAAGGTTCAAAACAATACTTTCTCATCATGTGACCTTTTGATTCATTCAGAGTCTTCCTTGGATAGGGTGTTGAGGGTCCCTTTTTCTGCTCACTCTCCCATTTGGGGGGGTTTCATTTGTTTTGTTTTGAGATAGAGTCTTGCTATGTACTTTAGGCAGGCCTTAAACTCACTATGTAGCCCAGACGGGCCTTGATCTCCAAGTGGCACTCCTGCCTCAGCATCCCAAGGGCTGGAATTACAAGCTTGCACCACCACATCCGGCCTCAACTCCTTTAAAGAGTCTGATTTTGGAAAGGAGGTGACAATATATGTAGTGTCCAGGTTCCTCTGTAGCTGAGACTATAGGTACATTCCTTGGGAACAAGATTTTTGAGAAGGCTGAAAAATTATGAGAGAGAACTGGAAACTTAGCTCAGTGTAGGTACCACACCTGCAATGCAAGCATGAGGGCCTGAGTTTGATCCCTGGTACTGCCAAAAAAAAGAAATTATGATACAGCTTGGTGTGGTGGCACTTGCCTCTAATCCCAGCATTTGGGAAGCTGAGGCAGGAGGATCACTGTGAGTTCAAAGACAGCATAGGCTACACAGTCAGTTCAAAACTAGCCTGAACTATGTGCTAAGACCTTGAGTCAAAAAATCAATGAGAACAAAAAAAAATTGTGATATATTTATTTATTGGCCACTGATGAATTATAGCATAAACATTAGGCATCAGATATTTCCCAAAATTTTTAAAGAAAAAGTTGTCCAAATAAAAATCACAAAAGCATGTATTATAGTAAAGATTTCCTACCTGGGTTTATGGACTTCAGCTGGCCCAGAACAAAGTATTTCTGCTCTGTAATAAAATAAGTGGCATGTTTTTCAATATTTTTATGTTCTAAAATTATGTATTAATCTTTTCAGAATTAAACTATTGCCTTTTATGCAAACATAATGATAGTCTGTGATGAGGTTGGGAGGACATGTCACTTTCTGTTGCTAACCATATTCATTTCAGGAATTCCTTTCCCTGTGTTTTCAATGAAAATCCTAAAGTCTGGGAAGTAATGCATTACAGAAGCCAAGAGGAAGAGAGGAAGTTGAATGTTATCACAAGAAGTTAAATAGATCAGTCATGTGGATCTCATGGCTGGGGATGGTCATAGGAAGATTACATTGTTCAGAGGAAGCAGAACTATTCAAAATGCTTAATAGTAGATGTATGCCAAAAAAGGAACTTTGAAACTTAAAGTGGAAGTATCTGATGGCCATAGAAAAAGAAACAGCCTGGCACAATGTCATGCATCTGGGAGGCCAAGGTGGGAAGATTGCTTGAGCCTAGGCATTCTAAACCAACTTGAGCAACATAGCAAGACCATATCCCCCCAAATTCCCACCCTAACCCCAGCAAAAAAAAAAAGGAAGGATGGAAGAAAGGAAGAGGGGAAAGAAGGGAAGGAGGAAGGGAGGGAATAAGGAAAAAAGAGAGGAGGAAAAGCTGAAAAATAAATGTTTTATCTTCACAAAAAGAGCATAGGTATGAATAATTCACAGAAGAAGGTAATGAATGAAAAACGAACATATGAGAAGATGTTCAATTACAGAAAACAAAAACAATAATGAGATGTTATTTTCTGTGCAGACTGACCAAAGTTTTAAAGCTTGTTGATAATGGCAGTTGAGGAAGATGGACATTTTTCATCGTGAGAAATGAATAGGTTAAAGTCTCAATCTTCATGGAATTTTCCTTCTAAAAAAGAGGACAAACAAATATGAATATGTGAATAAGATATCAGGTAGCACTACGAATAAAAGTAAAGAAGAATAAGGGCACAATGAATAACAAGAGAAGGGATTTTTTAAAAAATGTAAGATAGACAGGAAACATCGTCTAAAGAGCTAACACTGAGCAGCGGCCATGAGAGTAGAGGCCCAGGCTTGAGACCGGCATAGGTTAGTGTGGCTGAGGCACAAGAAGGCCTCTATGGCCAGAGAAGCTGGATTAGTATGGAGGACAAAAAGGTTGAGGGATGGGCAGACTCCAGAAAACAGCAATAGGAAGGCATTATTCTGCAGGCCTTGAGCACGGTCCACTCCCGGATCATCATAACCACACAGTGCACACTGCTTCTGTCCATGGCCACCAACCACACTGGCCCTTCCCTAGGAAAGGACTTGCCGATCGCTTTTCTTTCACCTCTTCAGCAGAGCTCATTAAACTTTATCCAAAGTTACTATGCTTGCAACTGGGGAAAAAAGAGCAAACTTCTAGTCCTAAATTAAAAGCGATCAATAGTCAAGGGATTGAAACTTCCAGTCAAAGTTAGAGCCATCAATAGCTGAGGGATTTAGAAGTGGCTGAGGCCTTGTTATCACCATAATAAGTCTCAAGAGAAACACCACAGCTTCATTCCAGAGAGAGAAAAACTTTCCCTCTTTCCTCATTTCAAAATTAAGGACCTCATGTTTCAAAATTATATAGAAACTGGGAAGCAACCCAAATCTACCAGGTCTGTACTAGATGCACAGAGAGTCACAAAGTTTCCAACAAATGGCTTTTGCCAAGACCTTGTCAGAGCTGTTACTGTAATAATCCAGCAGGGTCTCCGCACCTGCCTAGAGTTCACAGCAGTGAACCTCATTACCCACCATTATACCTCTGCCTCAAGAAAAATCATGAGGAGAGGTCGTAAGGCCATATTCACAGTATGACCTACTGGCTTCTCACCAACAGAATCCAAACGCAAGGTCAGAGTCCTCTTACCTGGCAGTTTAATATTTTGACAGGGCTAGAGAAACAGGAAGCTCCTGTGAGCCTTCAGCTCCAGCTGTGTGACTTAGGAAAATTCAAGAGCAAATGTTGCTTCTCAGCACTATGGTAATTTCGAATTTGTTTAAAGAGATCGAGCTGTATGACAATAAGGAGCATGAAGCTTCTCATAGAAAATACAGTGCAACCATGCTAATAAGAATAACAGCACTTATTGACCACTTACTATATGCCATCCCAAACCCTTGACACACGTCACCTCCTTTGATCTTCCAAGAAAATTCAATGAGAGTTCTTGTTATAATAACCAATCCATCAAAGAGGAAGCTGGAGCATGAAGATATTAAAGCACTTGCTTCCCAAGTTATGTACCCTGTCAATGAGAGTGTCCTGATTTAAATCGGGCTTTCCTCCACCATGCCTTTCTGCCTTGGAACTAAGACTACCATGGACTGAAACCACTGAAACTGTGAGCCAAAATAAACTTCACTGAAGTTTTGGCAGTTCTGTTTTGGGTGAGAGGCAGGCAGAGGCCAACACACAAAGGAAACATATAGAGGCCAGCAGGTCTCCTGAGGGAAGAACTGAACCTATATGCCTGCCTAGCACATCCAGTTAACATTGTATATTCATGTGAACTGCAGCAGTCCCCAGGTCTGTTTGAGGAACCATTTTGCTGTCTCCTCTTGCAAACCAAAAAGAGAGACATTCTCCTTAGGTGGATAGCTGTTTATAATCCTGTGATCTGATCTGAGTGTCCTTCCAAAATTCATGTTGTAATTTAATCCCTAGTAAAATTATTTTCTTCGTAAATGTTACCTTTCCTGTTAAACTTATTCATAAACAGTTCTCACTGCTATAGATTTTATGTGAAGACACACTTTTCCCCATTTTCTTATTTATTAATTCTAGTGATATTTTACTAAATCTCTTGACTTTCATACAATTCATACCATCACACCACCAACTTATTGAAATGTATTTATCTCTCTTTTTCAATGACTCAACTAGTGATTTAATTTGGACTGTTGTGTTCACTGAAATGCCTACCAGATAATGTCAAATAACATTGATAGTAAGTATCCTTATCTAGTTGCTAATTTTAATTGAAACCATTTTCAATTATTTTTATTGATGTATTTGGTAATTGTGTGTTGTTATGTTTAATAAAACTGTCTCCACCTTAAATTTATAGAGTTTTAAAATTAAGAATAGCTGCCAAATCTTACCAAATGACTTTCAGTATCTATAGATCTGACCACATTATTTTAATTTGTTATTGTCACAGACTGTGTTGCTAACTTTCTGCTACTGAGCGATCTGCATTCCTGGGATAAACTTTTTAGATCATGGATCATGATTTATTATCCTTCTGATAAATAGTAGATTTTATTTACTAGCATTTAATTTAAAATTTTCCTCATAGTCTAAGCAGGTATGTTCAACCTACTGCACGTGAGATGCATCCAACCTGGACAGCTCAAAATTTGGCTCTACAAGTTCATAAGTTTCTGACATTATGGTGTTCTCAACAATATTATTTAGGACTACTGAACAGTGCTCAAGTGTAGACTACATAAAGACGATTCTTCTTCCCTCAGGCAAGCAAAAGATTAGACACTCCTATTCTAAGCAAACTGAGTCTATGTCCCCTTCTTTTACTGCTAGGTTTTAGGTTAAGATATGTTGGGTTCACAAACTGAATCACACAGATTTCTGTCTTTTCCTATAACCAAGAATAGTTGAAATAACTTTTGAATTATGTAGTCATAAAGGCTTAGATATAATACAGCTGTGAATCTATCTGGTCATGCTCACTTTCATCAAGTCTTTAATAACCATATCACCAGCTTATAGAAGTGTATTTATCTCTCTTTTCCAATGACTCAACTAATGATTTAATTTGGGTGTGACTAAATGGATTTACTGAAGACAGAAGACCTATCCTCAATGTGGCTGGCACCAACCAATAGGCTTACAGCCTGAATGGAATATAAAGGGACAGAAAGAAAGCAGGCTTGCTGCTTGCTACTTCCTGCCTGCTCTACTATGACTGTTTTTTCTCTGTTTTTTCTCACTCTCCCGTGAGCCAGCTGACTGTGGACTGAAGCCTCTACAAACTGTTAGCTGAAATAAATCTTTCCTCCTTCAACTTTGGGTATTTTTTCCCAGCAATAAGGATAGTAAGATGATCACTTTTCCATGATTAGTCCATCATTATCAATTGATCTAGTTAGTCTCCAACATCTTGATATCTGTTTATCATTTATGTTTGCAAGAAAAGTATCCCTTTAAAAATAGATATTTTTCTCATACCATTCCATAGTAATCTTTATAATCTTTTCATTTTCCTCGAATCCGTACTTGTCTCATTTCTAATATCTAGCCTTATATAAAATTCTTCTAAATTAAAACAAAATACTTTTCAATGAGATAGATATTACAATGAAAATAGACAGCACCCAAGCATAAGCAACTTACAGTAAAAGGAATTACAAACAGGCAATAAACATAGACATTTAATCTCATCGGCTACATTATAAACTCCAACCAGTGCTGCCCAAACACCCTATTCTGCAGGAGCAGCTACCTGCCCACAGTTCCCTAGACGGGCGTGATGTAGGGGCAAGGGAAAGTTGCAGCAGTTAGGGTCCCCCCTTCCCTTCTCCAGGGAACAGAGTGGAGGTAATAGCTGGAGTTGTCGCTCTGGAACTAAAGCTGGAGCTCTGGTCTCTAAAGAATGAATGATCTACCTTAAAAGGAATCCTAGGGAGGACATTGAGAGAAAATTGATGAGCTGCAAAAACAAAATAGTTAAAAGAAAGAACTCCTCTCAGAAGGTAAAATGTGCTGAAGTCTATCATCACAAAAGTAAAGAATTCTTTATTTAGGAAAACACTACATTTATATCATTTTACTACCTAATTCATACCCTCCCAGCCTAAAGACGTCTCGCTTTTGACCAACCCGGATAGTTTTCAAAGAGCCAAAGGTCAGCCATCTCATTCAAAAAAATGGGATTTGTACAGCCAAGGAGAAAACTCCACCCTAACTACTTTTATTTTTAAAAAAACTTTATTCATGACCATAATTGGATCCCTAATACTACCACCTACTTCATTAAAATTCAACAGCATGAAGAAAGTACAAAGATGGGCAAACAAGCAACTAACATTAAAGAAATCTGAAATGACTCAAAACTAAAACTACTTTTAAATGGTCATAATTTTACAATGATTTCTATGGATATCATATCTATAAAAGCATATGGTTTGTAAGTAAAAATGAGCAATGAAATAAAAAATATTTTTAGACATTAAGAAATACAATTGTCGGGCCGGGGAGTTAGCTCAGTGGTTCCGGCGCCTGTCTTGCAAGCGCAAGGACCCGGGTTCGA
>PVIR01000486.1:0-101959 GCA_004026965.1 Petromus typicus
CCGGTCATAAATTTTTTTAAGGTGCCCTTATCATGGGAATAACTTTTTGCTCCAACAATCTTGGAAGAGTTTTACAGGATATATCAGCAGAGTTGTTTTCTTTTAGGGATTGAAGTAGTTCACTCCACGCTCTCCTAGCCTTTAACATGTTCCTACCAGGTTGAGCCCTTGGTGGTATATTCATGACTGTCCCATAGGGCGGCTTAAACCAACAGAAGCTGGGAATTTAACATCAAGTGACAGAATTCAAATCAGAGCCACTCGGCAGAGAGACACATGAATTATGGCCCTATCACGAATGTGTTAACGTTTGTGTTGAGGACTCTGCTGTAATTCTAATGAGTTTACATTTATAAGTGATTCATTGCTTTTCTCTAACAGCTGTTCCTGTTTGACTTCTGGAATTTTGACTCTGACATCATGGAGTGTTTTTTTTTTTTCTTTCTGATAGTGGCTATTTGGGGTTAAACAGGCCTCACTTCTCTGTATGTGAAACTCTTTTTCCAAATTTTGAAAACTTTCAGCTATGATTTCAGTACACTGATTTTTAAATTTCATTTGTGCTATCTTCCAATTTTTCACTAGTTCTAATTAATCTTGGAGTAGGTCCTTTGCATCCAGCAGCTGTGGGATCCACTTTTCACCTTCTCTAGCTGTTTTTAAGGTATCTCTCAGTTACCTCATTGACTAGTCACTGTTAACAGCTTGGTTTTTGAGTTCTGACGGCCTCTCCTCACCTTGGTCACTCCCACTGGCCATGCCTTTGACAGCGTATTCATCCCACTGTTTCCGTCTGGTATGTTTCTAAAGGACTCCGATTTCTGTGCTGGGTATTCATGTTTTACACCAGCTTGCTTAGCTCAGTGAGCTTTTTTTTTTTGGGGGGGGGGTCTTCCATAGATTTACTGATTATTTTTTAATTAAATCCTTCCATCTGTGAGCATATCTTCTTTGAACTTACCAGGCATTTTATTGATAAATTTTAAGAAAATCTCTCTGTCTGTCTGTCTCTCTCTGTCTCTCTTTTCCACATAACTCAATCATATGGTTTTTGATTTCCTCCCCTTCAACATTTCATGTTATCAGCACTGGGAGATTTGGGGCTTGGGGAAGTATTTTGTTGCCTTGTCTTCTCAGGTTTCTATTTATCTTGTTTGTTTGTTTGTATTTTGTGCTGAAGCCTGTGGCTTGGGTGCAGAGTGAGAGGCTTTGTTGCCAGTACGGAGGCCTTTTTTGTCAATATCTGCTCCGCAATGACTCCGGGTGGGAACGGCTGACTACTGGCCTTTTGTCTCTGACCCAGAATCCAACCTTCAATTTTGGGGGAGGAGAGGCTGCAGCACACGTGGGTCAGTTCTCAGTTCTCTGTGAATGGACTGCAGGATTGTTAACAATACAAAGGCATCCAGAGAAAACTAGTGAACAACAGCACTGTCACCTTCCCTACTGTAAGAAAATAATAAAAATAATAGCAACAATAATAGTTTCAAATATACACTAGATGTTGACATACTCTGAGAACCAATAATGTGCCATAGTTAACCACAGAGATTAATAATTATAGTAAGACAAGCCGAACGTGACCTATAGTAAATATCTCCTAAATGGAATATCCTTTCCCTCACTAAAAGAGGACAGTGTTCAATAGTCATAACTATCTAGAGGTTCATAAAGTTTAATAGTCATACTAGTAAAGGTAGAGGGTGTGGAGAACCAGAGAATAACAAAAGTAAAGTTTGAAAAAAAAATTAGCCACTGGAAGGTGAAAGGTAGAAAATGAGGCAGGGCATCCTGGCCAGGAGTAGAAGGGACTGGATAGCATTAGAAACAATTACAGAAAAGAACAAGTCAGAGGAAAAGAAAAAAGAGAGAAAAATAAATAGAACAAAATAGGAAAGTGAAAAGAAAAATAGAGGGGAAAAAAATGGGAAGAAAAAATCCAAGTCCCCCCAGAACAGATGAAGGAAAGAAAGAAATAATATTAATTAATTAATCAAAAATGAAGTCCCAAATTTTTCTGCTGTTGAATGACTGGTTTCTTTCCTGGATCCAAACTGCTTCAGAGCTGAATCCAGTGTGACCACTGACCTGGGTCCAAGGCTGGTGGGTTTGCGTGGTGCCTTCTGTGCTCCGCAGGCCCCTCTGTCTACTCACCCCAGACTGTGGAAACCATCCAAGCTGACATGGGCCCTCTCTTTCCACTGGGAGATGTGAAGAGCCGTCTGGTCTCTGCTGGGTGTGGGCCACCGGACAGGGATTCAAGCAGACTGTTGGACTTAACATGTGCTGGTCTTGGTTTCTACCCACGGAGGGAGGACTCGTATCCTTCTTGGCCTGAGCTTAAATGTCTCAGAGACCTGCGTTTAGCCTGCACCTACTCCACAGCAGTCTCCACCATCTCTCATGCCGTATCACACCGCTCTCTCACCAGAGAGAAGTCTCTCACCAGTCACTTTGGGTAAGTCTGGACTCTCGGAAGCCTCCTGCCAGGTCTGTACTCTCCCTGTGTCTGCTGGCCTTCCGGGGGACCTGCTCTCCTCAGGCTTTGTCTTCAGCCATGTACAGGTCTGTCAGTCGGTCTTACCTTTGTTTCCCTGTGCCGGGGGGAAGAGCAGTACAGAGCTAGCTTGGGGTTGGCTGCCGTCTGAGTGGGTGGGGGCTTGCTGTGTCATGGGGGTGATTTGCTGCCTACTCTGGATACTAAGTCCTTACCAGACATAGGATTTGCAAATACTTTACCCCATTTTGTAGGCTATCTTTTCACTCTCTTGACAATGTCTTTGGATGCTCAAATGTTTTAAATGTTGATAAAGTCCCTCTAATGTAATTTTTTCTTTCTGTTTCTCACGCTTTTGGTGTCATATCAGTTTGTTTCTAAACCCAAGTTTAGGGAGATTTGCCTCTATTTTTTCTTTGAAGAGTTTTATGGTTTTATGTCTTACATTTAGGTCTCCAATTTATTTAGAATTAATATTTGTATGTCACGGGAGGTGAATATCCAACTTCTTTCAAATGTAAAGATTGACTTGACTCAGCCCCATTTATTGAAGAGACAGTCTTTTCCTTTTAATGAACTCTGTCCCTTGTCAAAAAATCTATTGAGCACAGTTGTACTGAACTCAGTTGACCACAGTGCTGTGGTGTGGAAATGCTTGGTTTGTCCTCTGAAGCTGCGTGCACGGGAAGCATGGTGTCCAGTGTGGTGATGTGTGAGGTGGTGGGTCCTTAAGAGGTGAGGCCTAGCGGAAGTTGATTAGGTCAGGCCCGCTGACACAGGCTCTGAAGTTGATAGCTTGGAATTTGGATTTTATACAATGTGGATTAAGAGGTTTTGGGAGGCTTTAAACAGAAGTGTGATATGATTGGATTTATATGTCAGGAAAACTGCTGTGGTTGCTTGAGAAGTATGGACAGCGGCAGAAGAGGCAGAGAGGCCAAGTAGGAACCTATTGCAATCACTGGGTGAGAGATAAAAGCCTTGATGAAAGGCTAAAGATCCTTCCTTCTTCTGTTGTACCTGACATTTCACTTCAGCAGCATCTCCCTCCCCCCATGTCTTCAATTCCTTTCATTTCTTCCCAGTCTACGCATCTTGGTGTTTCCCATAATCTATCCTCATAACACATAATCTTCATTTCACTGACTCTTTCTCATAAAGGCATAAGCCTTTGGTACCAGTTGACTGCTGGTATTAAATTGGTTGACTATTGAGGATCAGGAAACTTTCACTAGATTGAAGAGATGTGACCCAGGGAAATCTGCTATATAGTGATTCTTTTCTGTCCAAAATCATCTTTTCCTGTCAACTATTAAAAGCTGAAAACACGTTCTACTTGAGACATATGTTAGTCTCTAGCTGTAAGCTCACACTTAAGAACACTCAATTTCCCTGTAAAACCTCATTGATAACTTTAAAATGTTCATAAGAGCCACATTCCCAAAATTCTCTGCACTATTCTAAATAAATTACAGAACAAAGCACTGGAAGTGGGAAATGTAATAAGGACCCTCTGGGAATGTGGTGGCCTAGTGTCCTAACCCTCATGTGGCACAGTGATGCCAGGAACTGTGCATTCTGGGCCTTTGGCTTGGCTCTCAGTACTAACAATGTGACTAGTCAATTTGCTTTTTGAAGCCTAACTAATTCACCTCCAATATTAGAATGAAAATATAAATGCCTTCTCTATTTCACAAGGTTTTTGTGAGTAATGAAAGAGAAAATCAGGTCCATTTTAAAGGTTGTTTATCCACTCAAATAATGTTTATTAAAAATCTACTGTGTACCTGGTTCTGTACAAGTATAAAGTGATGATCAAAATGGTCAGTTCCTATTTCGGTGCTAGGAACAGTCAACTGTTGAACAGAAATCAATATACTCCAAGTTCTTTTTTTTTTTTTTTTTTTGAATCAGAGTCTCGCTTTGTAGTTCAGGCTGGTCCTGAGTTTAGCCTCACATCACAGCAATCCTCCTGCCTTTGCCTCCTGAGTGCTGAGATTACAGGTATGAGTCACCACGCCCGGCACTGTGGAATGTGGTGCTGATTGCTGCTGGGCATGAGTCTCCACACCTAGTATGGTATGTGGTTACTGGGGATCAAACTCAGGCCCTTGCGCTTGCAAGACAGGCTCCAGAACCACTGAGCCAAATCCCTGGCCCTCCAAGTTGTTGTGTAATGTAACACAGAATACTAACAAGTCAATTTGAAAAACTTGGTTACAATAAGAAACTGTAAAAATGATACTTAGATGCCTTAAATACTGCATTAACGGAAAACATTCACATACACATTCATCAGTATTTTAATGCAGAAAAGAGTCTGTTTCTTGGAGTCTGAAGAGTAGAGTTCTGCATATTTTTTTCTTGCATAAACCACTCTCTTAAAAGTGAAACAAGATATTTATGAATTAATACAATGGCATGATCCTTCTGGAATGTTACGGTTATTGTCACCAGTGTTTGCAATTTTCTCCTCACCTCCATCCAACAAATATGTTTTCTAGGACTTGCACATACTGATTCTTTTTTGATTGATTTGCACTCAATAAAAAAAAAAGTAATGTCCCTCTGATGATCACATTTCCACCGTTTGTATAATATTTAATGAAATTACCTAATTATAATTATAATAGTGAGAAGTGAGTTCATCTGTCGTGAACACTTGCAGTATCAAGGAAACTCTCTCTGGGTCGGTCAACAACTGAAGTGGTGGGAGCTGAAGTTCATGGGCATGTGAGAGTGTGGTGTATGGGATGGGAGGCATTCGGCTGAAAGTAACAGAGTCCGTAACTAAAACTAGCTTTAAAGTTTTGTTTTAAAAAATAAATGCATATTAGGAAAAGTATATTGCATAATGAGAAACACATCTTATGTTTTCACCAATCACATGTGCACATACATGTGTAGAGAGTGTGAACTCTCTACACAAACAATACTAACCTTTGTGTTGTGTGATATTGCCTGATGTTTTTCTATTCTATTGTATCTCTTCTGTTTTCTTAAAAATTTCTAGTCATGACTCACTAAAATAATATCATATCCTACTGTTGAGTGTATCTTACTGTGTGAAAAACACTGGCTTAAACAAGGAAACATCTATTATTTCACACAGGAAGAAGTCTGGAGGAAGGGAAGCCCTTGAGCTTCTGTAATGGCTCAGTGTAATCCTCCAGGTCACAATGTTTTCCACAGATTTCTGTTTGTCATCCTTAACAAAGTTAGGAAAAATTTCCTTACATTACAAAATGATTTCCATATCTACCAGTTGGTACACATGGACACAACTGTACCCACCAAAGAAGAGAGAGGAAACTTTTCCCAGAAGCCCCCAGTTGACTTCTCCTCAAATTCCATTGGCCAAGATCGGTCACATGACAACGCTCTACCCTGATTCTCAGTTCTCGTTGGATAGAACTGATCACGTGTGTCACAGCTGCAAGGGAGGCTGGCAAAGGTGATGGCCAGCATTTTCAGTCTTTATAAAACAACGTGGCCTCTGCTAAAAAGGGGAGAGAAATGACTGCTTGGAAGGCATCCCAGTGTGAAGGGCCTGGCAAGCATGAGTATTCCACTTGCTCTGGGCGCCAGTTGCGTATTTTACAGAGGGAGAGTGTAGACAGGGTTTCTTCACCCAGGGCACTAGCTAAGTTGAAGCTGCTTAGGTAAGCATGCAAGTGAAGTATGGAAAAGTCTATGAAAAAGAGGTGCATGACTGTCATTGACTTTTAGGGCTAGAGTATTAGAGGACCTCCCCAGAAAAGTGACCCCATAAAGCCAATGAGGAGAAATGGGTCATGTTGGTAGGTAGAGAGAAGGGTACCAAGCAAAGCTTATGAGAAGGGTAAGAGGAAGGAGAGATCAAGGCCCATGCCATGTTTTTCTACTAGCTGTCTTCCTCTAATTGGTCTAGTCTTGTAGTAGGCACTGAGGGCTCAAACTGGTGGGGCAGTTCTCTCTTGCCTTTGGGAAGGACACTGTCCACTAGGTGAGATGACTATGAACATTCATAACTAGACACCAAAGGAAAAGATATGCCTTTAAAATGCTGTGTTCCCTTTTCACAGAGGAGAGAAAGGGGTACACTTGGCAGCTCTTTAACAAGCAGGGCCTAGATGTGTGGAGTCAGTGGGGTCCTGCTTTCCCAGAGACCCAGGGTGACCACAGGCATGGAAGACAAGAAAGTGGAGGCAGCGCAACTACTTGGGGGAGTATGAGGTGCCAGGAACTGAAACAAAGAGGGTTGGGATATGGATTGGGTCATCTTTGTCCCTACTCCTTGCACTGAACCCCAGCCATTTGTGGCCCCGACCTTGGCTAACCTTCCTGGCAGCGAGTGTGACATTGAGCCTTGGGAAAAAGTGGGAATGACTCAGGCCTTGTTGCTGTTTAGCATATTTTTCTCCAAAGCAGTGTGACCGGGGAGTAGCCCTTGCCTGGCTCTGTCTCTTGGCACCATGAAGGCGCCTTTCCAGTCTCTTTGGAGAAAGACCAGTCTCTGGATTGTCACAGGGTCAGAAGGTCTGTGTCTCCCTGGTCTTGCCTGGCTAGCTGTGGGGTGGGCAGGCCCTGCTGAGAGCCTGAGAGAGCTGAGATAGAGGCTGGACTGAGCCTCTACCCTCCTGCCTCTAGGAGGTATCCAGGCCTGAAAATCCCAGGCAACAGTACAGGCAGGACAGAGGTCACAGGCAGTGACATACTCATGGGTAAGCTTTCGGGACCCAGTGGGAGGCTTGGTGGGGCTGTCAGGGTGAACTGGGCAATATCACTATCCTGAGGGGCTTCTCAGTCTGTGTGTGGCTGGCATTTGGGGATGGGACGAGTCTTTGTCTTGGGGAACTGTCCTGTGCATTTGAAGTTGTATAGTAGCATCCTTGCCCTGTACCCACTAGGTACTAGTAATGCCCTTCTCTCCCACTGTGACAACTGGAAAAATTGTAGCTATCACTATACATCCCTTGGGGCTGTAAACTGGCCTCAGAGTGAGAACCAGAGCATTGGAATGAGCAGAGGGGCCCTGTGGACTTTTCCCACAAGAGTGGGCTCTGCTGGGACCAGAGATGTTGCCTCCTGATCTGGGAGCACAGAGAAGATGGAGTAGAGAGAGCAGAACTAGAGATCAGGCTCCCAGTGAGGGGCATATGGTGTTCTGGGGAGCACTGGTGGCTGAGATGGAGAATGGAGTGATGAGTGGGTGAGAGGTTGGATATAGGGCCTGAGGATGTGACAGGAGAGGAGGGTGATTTTAAGTGTCTCTTGTGGGCCACATGATCTAGCCACCAGGAAAGAACACCTGGATGAGGAGGACTTTGGTGCTCAACTTTGGAAAGAGGGAGTGGGAGAATTCCCCCAAGTCTAGTTCTCTTTCTCTGGTCCCTCCCACCCTCTCCAACCCTGCCAGAAATTTGTTCCCTTAGCATCTCCCAGGAATATTCCTGTAGCTGTTCCTTTCTCAGGTAGGAAGCATGACTGGAGACAGAATGGGTCACCCTCCTGGTCAGAGCAACCTTTGGTCTTTCCAACAGAAATCTCAGGCTCTCCCCATGCTCCTGCTACTGTTTGACATTAGTTCAATTTGGCTTCAAGGAAATAAAAGTGTGTGGTAAGAATTCTAGCCAGTTTTTGAAGGGTGAAGGCAGTCCCAGGTTGTTTGTGGCTGAGGGAGGGCCAGGAAGTAAAGAAGGGGTTATCATCTCCTTCTGGAGTTTCAGGCAAGTAGAGAAGGCCTTGGCATGGAAGGCCTGGGGAGGCAGCAGCTGGCCCTTTAAGAAGAACTGGTCTCAGCAGGACTTTCACTCTTCTGGGAAAGGGAAGGCTTTCTGAGCAAGGATGACCTTCAGTGAAGCCTGAGATCCTTTGGTAAACTTGGTCCTCTGGAGGGTTGAGTCTTGGACAAATTGATGCTGCCTTGTGGCCCCTAGCCAGGAGTCAGGCGGCAGGAGGTGAGTCGCTTTGCACTTGGGCCCCTTCTCCTCCTCTCCTGCTGTTGTCCTACCACACGCCTTCTTCCTCTTTCTTAATAGCAGTGGAACCTTTCCGGAGCGCTTGGCTCCCTTCCAGGCCTTCTGAAGTCCATCAAGAACAGAGCCTGCCCTTGCAGACAGGAGATATTGAAATGCAAAGGCAAGCTGTCCAAATAGCAATTCAGGAGGCATAATTGAGCACTAAATATGTACTCTAAGGGGCGCAGGGACCATCTCGTCATTCTGAGTCAAGACAGACACATGCTTTCTATGCTTTTGTACCATTTGTTCCCTTTGCCTTAAACGCCTCCTGTAGTCGACTCTTGACATTGTCTTTGGCCACCCAGAAGTTGAATGCCCTTGTTATGCACTTTGGAGGTGCAGAATCCATCTGCCAGAGTAGGAGCTCAGAATACCAATGACTACTTTCCCACTGTCCCTTGCGGTTGGGACTTGGCACGGCCCCAGACTCTGCCACTCTGATGTTCTTGGCCTGGCCTTGAGATCAGGAGCTGGGGAACTATAATACAACCTACAGAAACCCTTCTGGGGCTGGTAGTGGGGGCTGTGGTATCCTGTGCTAGGAGAATGGTGAGAGTGGGGAGCTTGGGGACCATTTCTGTGTCATAGTTCAGGACAATCCTCTGGGCTCTACCCTGAATGTAGCTGTTCTTTCTTCTGAGCAGATCTATGAGCCCCCAGAAGCCTCTTAAAGAATTATTTTCTGGTTTAAAAGACACCTGGACTCTTTTGCAACATGAACTCTGACTAAAGCACTCTTCACTATAGACCCAATGTTTCTATCATCCATGGATTTGTATGTTGGAATCCTAACACCTGTGTGACAATATTTGCACATAAGACCTATGGGAAATGACTAGGACATGATGCAGAAACATTGTGAATGGGAATAGCATCCTTCTAAAATAGATAACAGAGGGCTGCCTTGTACCTTTTGTTATGGAAGACACAGCAAGAATATGGTCACATATGAATGAGGAAGTAGGTTGTCACCAGAAATACAATCTGCTAGCACCCTGAACTGAAAGCCTCTAGAACTGAAGGACTACGTTTCTACTGTGTCTAACCCAACTGGTATATGGTACTGTTTTAATAGCCTGAACAAACTAAGACACCATATATCGCTTTCCATTGCTGGCAAATTCCAACTCCTCTTTAATCTATTCAAAGACCATCTCCTCCAGAGAGCCTTCTGGGTTTCTCAGGCTATGTGTAGCTGAAGTGTCTGGACTCCTGGCTGTGTATAAGGTATTGTGAGAGCCATAGTTGCATAACAGTTTAAATATACTCACTGAAAACCTATCAATAATTTGTGTGTGGAGTGGGTGGTAAAGAGAAGAGGAAGAATTTGAGGGGGAGATAGTGAAACAAAGTGCTTATGAGTTTGAGCTCTGGAGTGAGATCAAATCCTAGGTGAGCCACATGATGGCTACATGGTTTTAAGAAAGTTACCTAAAATCTCTGAGCCTCAGCTTTTTTCTCGTGAAAGTGAGGTTATGAATAGAACCTATCTCATAGGACTATTGTGAAGATCTGAAATGATGCATAAGAAGTGACTTTGGAGAGAAGCTTGCATTCAGCAAATGGTAAATATTAGTTGTGGTGTTTTGCAAATGGCATGGTACAGTAACAAGTAAGGAGATGGGAATTCTGCCCTCACTTAGCCGCCAACTCCTTGGGGTCTTAGCAAGGCTGCTAGAAGCAAACAGAATCCTATTTCAAACCAGTTTAAACAAAGACAATAAGACCCAAAGGTGGAAATTATAATAGTGAGAAATTGTGAGAACCAGGAACCAGGAAATGGAAAGTCAGTGTCTCCAGGCAATAGTTGGTTTCATCTTGATCTTCTTTTCCGGAGCCAAGACATCTGTCTTCTTTCCTTATTTGTTCACGTCCACATGCTGAGTTTCTGTGTTTATCTGCGTAAATGCCTCCCAAATTTACCCTTATAAGCTATCTAATTATTTTTCTGAATCTCAGTTCTCAATTTCATCACAGAGAATCTCAGTCAGACTCTTAAAGAGTTGTAGGTGAGGGCTCAATCTCTGTCTAGTAAGTTGTAGTCTGAAGATGAGGTCATGTGGCACAAATATGGCTGCCCGGACTTACCCCAGAATACAGGGTTACCCATCAATGATAATCATGGGAACTGGGCATGCTCATCCTCTGTCCCAATTCCTTATCTGTACAGAATAGTGTCATGGTTGCACTAGTTAGAATGTTTATCAGCTGCAAATAACAAAGCACTCAACTAACAATGGTTGAACCCAAACACTTTTATCCTCTTATATAGTCATATAGCAACAAGACTGGAAGTGAGTATAAAAGTATGTATCTTGGTCCATAAATCAATCTTGTCATCAGGAAGCCAGTATTTTCCTTCCTTCCTTTCCTTTCTCCTTCCTTCCTTCCTTCCTTCCTTCCTTTCTTTCTTTCTTTCTTTCTATTTTTTTCTGTTAGTATGAGGAATTGAACTCGGCCCTTGTGTTTTCAAGCTAGGCATGGTACCACTTAGGTTTAATCCCCAGCCCTAAGAAGCCAGTATTTTTCTATTCTTCAGCTTTGGCATCCTTAGCCTGTTGCTTTTTGTTTCTGTGCTTGTCATTTCATGATTGCAAAAATAGCTGCAGCATCTCAGCATCACAACTTCAGAGGAGAGCATAAAAACCAGGAATCACAAGCCCTCTTCCCCTACAGAGGTATCTTTTATCAAGAATTCTTTTTGTTTGTTTGTTTTTTGAGACAGGGTCTCACTTTGTAGTTCAAGCTGGCCCTGAGCTCAGCCTCGAACTCACAGCAATCCTCCTGCCTCTGCTTCCTGAGTGCTGGGATTATAGGTGTGAACCCCCATGCCCAGCACTGTGGTATGTAGCTGGTGGGCATAAATCACCACACCCAGCTTTGTTGTATGAGGTTACTGAGGTTTGAACCTGAGACCTTGCGCTTACAAGGCAGGTGCCAGAACCACTGAGCTAAATCCCCGGCCTGTCATCAAGAATTCTATTAGTGATTTCTTCTGACATTTCACTGGTTAGTGATCCAAATACAAAAGAATCTGATAAAGAGGTTGCCATTTTTCAAAAAAACCACATTTTAAGCTTCTATTATTAGAGAGTCACTTCACTAGGAAGGAAAAGAGTCTAGGGGACTGGCCATTGGACAGGCAGCCAACCTCACCTGCCACAGTAAGACAGGAAGTACATGGTTATGTCTAGATGGCACGATTCACTGTCTGCTTAAACTCAGCTAATGCATAGTGCTGTTGTCCTTGCAGAGATAATCATACATAAATGTACCAAAAGGCTGTGATAACCTCTACTTATTTCCAAGCCCAAAGAGATGTTCTACATAAGTGACTGCAGGGCATGTCTGTGTAATGTTGGGTTCCACAAAGACCCAGTGATGTGCTGGCGTTGCTTCTAGCTCTACTTGGTTCTTTTCAGTTCTTCAAAAATGCATCCAAAGATGTTTTTACTTGGATTTTCTTCTTTTCATGGTAAGAAGACACTTCTTTAAACAGCACATGGGCCAACACTAATGAATAACGCAGTGGCCAAGACTAAAACGGACGCGCATGACTGGTTCACACCATCTGTGGGAGTGGGCAGAGTTGGCCTACTTTTTTTTTTTTTGTGCATAGCTTTGTTCTTATCTGTGAATGTTTGTAAGGGGAGGAATTTCAGGGCAGATGTGAAATTGTTTTTGAAATATGGGTGGCTATTCTAATTTGTACTTTTTATTTTCTTTTTAAATAGAAATCTTCTTTTCTCTGGCACTCACTGAAAGCAGAATGAAAACCCAAAGAAAAAGAGCCAAGGGTCCTGATAGCTTCCTTACCAGTTCATGGTGCAAAGTCACGGCTCACAGATGTGCTTATTTGGAGCCATCGAGTACCTTTTGCCAAACTTCAGAAGTCATCATGGTCCCAGAGGGCTGCAGGGCAACAGCACAGACTTTGAGCTCACTGACAGATTTACTCTCATTTCTGTCATTTCCTTGGCCTCTCGGCCAAGGAACCTGTGGCAGTTTCTTTCCTGGCCTCAATTTCTCCAACCTGAAGAAAGTCAAATCTTGTCTCTTATGGTCTTGGTGTGGGTCACAGGAATGGTAAAAAGATTGTTTAATCCTGAGTTTCTGATTTGAAGCGCTGAAGTTCAACTGCAACATCACCATCATGCCATCTTTGTCCTCCGTTCTCTTCTTTTATCATCTCACTCATGATCATTGTTGTACTGTCACAGTCAACACCACCATCTACTTAGTGTTCTCTTGTACCAGGCACTGTCCTGAGTCCTCTACCCGCACAAACTCCCCGGTCCGTGTGGCAAGCCTGCAGTGTTACTTAGATATTTTTCCTGACATCTCCGAGGGGAGGAGGCTCAGAGAGGGTAAGGATCTGCCCCTTCTGGGGGGAGGCAGAATAAAGGTCTGAATTTCCAGCTTAGGCTTTGTCTTATTTAGAAGTTACTCTGGCCTTTGTGGTGAATCTGATTCCAGGACCAAGCTTGAGAAGCTTTGTGTTTGTTCTGTTGCTGCGAGTTTCTTTCATAGTCAGATAACCTGCTCTAAATTGGTGGTGAGGCCATGCCTCATAGCAGGAAAGCGTGGTGAGAGCATTCATTCCATGTGGCTAGGGAGAGATGGAGAGAGAGAGGAAGAGGCAAAATGGCTAGGGTCTTAGTATCCCCTTCATGGGCCATGCCCCATAACCTCACTTCCTACAGCAAGGCCCGATGTCCTAAAGCTTCTACCTCTTCCTGTGGTGTATCACAGGTTTGTGACCAAGCCTTTAGCACATGAACTTTTGAGGGACGTTCAAGTCCTAAACTACAGCATGGGCTATGTGGAGGGGAATAACAGCAGAAAATATCCTGATACGAGCTCATGGTGAGCTGTGATAAAAGCTCAGCTATAGTCCAAGAGAGCAGCAGGACAGCCCACAGTGGACTATGCAGTCAAGGAAAGCTCCTCAGAGCTAAAGTTTGGACAACCAAAGGACTCAGACTGGTCCTTCTTGTGAGCAGGAAAACACCACCTCAGAAAGCCCACAACTTAAACTAAAATAGTGTGTTCAGGGAACTGAATGTAACCTTGTCCTTGACGGGAGCATTCAGGGGGAGGCAATGCATTCTGGGGTTCAGTCTGAGATGGCAGGAGAGCATAGCTCATATTTAGGTCTCCCTACGATGCCCACATTTTATTCTGAAAGCAACATGGTAAGACAGCAGCAGTCCAGGTCCAAGTATACTTCTGCACTCTATGACCTTGCAGAAGCCATGTCATGACTCTGAGCTTTTGTTTTTCTCTGATGTAAAGTGCAGATGAGAATCTAGACAGTTTCTGGAAGATGCTGAAGGGGTGAGAAAATGGATTAAATGAAATAAACCTGTTTGAATGTGACCAGGGTTGGCAAACCTCTGGAAAGCTTTCATTTCTTCTTTTGCTTGAAAAAAGAGACTTCAAATTACCACCCACCCACAAACCTCCTTCTGCCTTGACAGACCTCGGTACATTTTTTCCTCCTGGTTTCAATGTTGTCTTTTCTCGGCTCACACCTGAATCCGGCTGATGTCTTCCTTGTCCTCTTCCTTTTGTTGGGAGGGTTGTGTGTGCACTGCTGGGGGTTACTGCATTTCATACATTGTTTTCCACTGTTAATTGCTCTGAAACCCCTTTCTGTTATTTCATCCTATTTCTCAGGGGAGAGTTCCTTCCTTGCTTAGGATTTATATAACTTGTCTTATACGGCTTTATCTTGACTCCATATGAACTATCCTTCTTTTCTTTTTGTAGCTGTTCACTGAATGAGGGATAATGGAATTTCATCACTAATTCCATGGGGAAGAGAGATCTGACCTCTTCAGTTCTAGTGGGAGCCACACAGGACAGGGTTTAAACTTGAGATTTTCTCTCTTCTGACTTTAACCCTTGGCAAGGCAACTTCGGCAACTTTGCCCCCAATTTTCTCATCTAAAAAAAGGAAGATGTGCATGGTACTGACCTTGTGGAATTTGTTGGTGCCAGACCTATATAATACTAGATCATATTTCTACAAGTTAGGCCCTCTTCTCCTATCTTTCTCCTGTTGGGTCTTTATGCTAATAATCTCTGATCTAATTACTGAATGTACTTTTTACAAACCCATGAATCTCTTCATAAGCTTTTTTTCTTTCATATTCCACAAACTGTGGTCTCTGAGGTTTATATTTCTTTACTTTGTGTTGCTATAAGAAAATACCCAAGGTGAGGCGCCTTACAGAGAAAAGAGGTTTATTTGACTTACGATTCTTGGAGTTAGAAAGTCTAAGGCAAGCACCTGCCAGGCTGTCACAACATATCAGGTAAGCAGAGAGGGTACCAGCCACCTGAGGAAAGACTGAGAGCATGGCATGGCCTCACTGTATGAAAACCTGCTCTTATGAGAATTACTCACCACCTGAGGTGGACATGAATCTCTTCAGCATGAAAGCCTCCATGACACAGGGACCCTCCACTGGGGCGACCTATCACCGCAATGTCACCACACTGGAACCAAGCATCCGGCAGTGCACATTTGGGGAACCCATTAAGACTACGTGACATCAGAACCTGAGCTAGATTAGATTTACTTAGGCTCTGGTCCCAATTCTGCTCACTGACTGCATGACTTGAGTCTCGGAGATTCTCTCCCTTCACCAACCAGTGGAAGATATCAAGAGCACCGATCCCTGCAGTGAGCACAAACCTCAGCTGAGATAATGTAGCAGGACTCAATGTAGGGCTCTGTGTACTGTAAGTGGCCAATAAATGGCATTGCATATTATTGTAGCACTAAACCTTGAGCCGCTCAAAAACAGGGGCTGCAATGGTCGTCTTTGCATGTTCTTGGCCACGGGAAGGGCCCAGCACACTGTGACCCCTAGGTAACGTTACTTTCTCTCATCTCAGCTCACGGAAAATAGAGTCTCTTTGCTGTCAAGTTAGCCAGAGCACTGGCTGCCTCATAAAATGGTACCTGTTTACACAAACACCACTTTTCTAAGATCTTAAAACAGGGCAGGTTCCTGAAGAGAAGAAGCCTCAGGACCTGCGCAGTCAGAGCCCCAGTCATGACTCTTGGGGTATAGCCAGAGAAAGCCAGGACACAGGACAGCTTCTATACGGGGAAGGCCCTTGCTTTTGAAAAGTTTCTTGTCTTATTTATGTGTTCTCATCTCTTTATTTTCCTGAGAACCTTTCTAGAATTTCACTGGGAGTCAAAAAAACCCCAAAAAACAAAAACCAAAAAAAAAAAAAAAAAATCTATTTTGCCCAATTCGGAGGCCTGTTAACCACAGGGTCTGGTCCTGGTGACCAGACCGTAACCTTCTGGCGCTTGGACGCTATTTACTGCTGGCGAAAGACCACTCTGGGTTTCACAGTAAAGAGGGTTAGAAAATTGAATGAAAGGGCTCCGAAGACTCATGGACATCAAATAGCTCTTACAAAACCAATGTTGTAATTAGTTAAGTATAAATGAATCAGAACCATATGGCTTAAAAGTTAAAGGGGGTGGGGGGAAGAGTTGAAGGAAAAAATGTCCTCTGGGATTTAATCAAACAAAAAAATGTTGGAAAAACCGTTGATGCTCACCAAGCTCAGACCCCATCTGGGTCCCCCCAATCCCCTGAAGCTTTTTCTTTCTTCCTAGGTTCTTCCTCATGAAGAGCGGTGACTTCTGGGCTCCATTCTTTGGATGGTGGGCAGGGAGGTGGGGGTGGAGTAGGTGCGGGATAGGGGGTACGCTAGGGAAATGCTCTGTACATCCGGGTGACACGAAAGAGGGGTCCAGGGGCCAGGTTTTGGGGATTGGGAATGGTTTCCTTATAGAGGTGATAGAGATCCAGGCTTGCAGGCAGACAAGAAACTGGGGGATGGGGTGGAGTGGACATCTCAGAGGATATGTACAGACAGCCAACTAAGCACTGAGCAAATTCTGAATAGCAAGTAACCGGAAGTGGCTGGTTTTCAAATCCTTCATCACTTCTTCCTTGACCACCCTGTTAAAGATGCCAGCTGTTCTCTGTTACAGTGCTCTGTGGAGGCTTTTCTAGCAGCATTTTTCACAGTCTGAAATGCTCCAGTTTTTGTTTTTTTTCCTTTTCTACCACTGCTATTTATAGTCTCCCGGAAGGTAAGCTTCTCAAGAGAAGGGAATCTCTTTTGTCATTTCTTTCTCTGTTCCCAATGGTTGATTCAGAGCTGCAGTCGATGAAGTGGTTAGAGAACGAATAGATGAATGAATGAGGAGTGAATGAGCTGATGGCTGGAAAGTGGAAAGCACGAAGGGTGAGGACAGAAGGAAGGCCGAGGAGGTGGGTGGGAGCAAGGTCTTTGCAAGACTTTGCCCCTGGTACTAAGAGGCTCTTGAAAGTAATGGAAAGTCAATAAAGGGTTTTAAGCAAGGGTGTGACAAAGTCAGCTCTGGGTTCTACTGGAAGGAAACAAGGAAAGGAGAAAACCCGGAAAACAGGAGAAAATGACAGAGCAAATCCTATCTTTGTCTGGTCTTCTCTGACCAGCCCTTAGACATGTAACGGAATGCTCCCTATAGAATAGGTGCCTAATAAATGCTGCGGTGTTAATACATGATAGATGCTTTGGCTCCTCACTGCTACACACAAGCCATTATTTTCTCATTTAGAAAGTGGATCTTGCAACTCACTGTGGAAAATCATCTTCCAGAAGAAAGAAAAAGAGAGATGTGTATGTCTGCTCCATCCCGAATGTTTTCCCTGAACCAGATTCTCTTTCCGAAGGGTGGCTGCCCTTGGCAGCTCTCGGGTTACATGAAGCTGGGCCCGGATTTCTCTGACATTTCAGCAGAGTCACGAGTGGGTGAGGCGGGAGGCGCTGGGCTGTGGGATAGGTGGGTTACTCAATGTCCCTGGAAAGTCTCCGAGGACAGAACTGAGTGTTATTTGGTGGAGAATTTTAGGTGCAGAGTCATCTTTATGTTAGGAGGGGAAGACATACCCCAGGCTCTCGGAGTGGTTAGTAACAGCGTGTTATTGCTGGAAGCCGGGGAGGAGCTGGATCCTGCTCTCCTAGAGGGTGGCTGTGCCTCTCAGAAATCCATGTATTTCTGGACCCTTTGGATGGGTCTAGAGCTCTTCTCCAGAAACCATGTACTTCTCAGCTGGAAACCATATACTTCCTAGCCAGAAACCATATACTTCTCAGCCGGATTCTTTGTCTGCTCCTGGGTTTTTGGGACCCCAGGCAAGGAGATATCCCTGCTTCTCAGTGTGGAAGACACTTCATTCACCAGGGCTAATCCCACCTCTTCTAGGCCCCAGGCTTTCTTGGGGTATCGCTTGCTTAGAGCTGAAGCTTGAAGGTACAGATGCTCACTGAAGGCCACAAGGTCAGGGGCAGTGGAGGTCGGGCACCACCATGCTCAGCTTCACTGCTGCTGATGGAGCTTACCGGAAACCCAAGCCCATCCTTCCCCTCCACACCTTATTCTCCTGACCCACTCTAATCAAGATACCTCTGTGTCCTCTCCTTGATTTAAAGGGCAGCATCCGCAGTGACATCTCTGTGTTGGGCTGACCTCCCAGTAGTGCTTTTATTTCCCTGCAGGCCTTCTGCCATCCATGGGGAAGGTGCTCTCCCTGCTCCAGCTGCCTCCATAGGTGGCTGTGTGTTTCCTGAGGCAACCGGGTGTTCTTTCTGGATCTTGGGACACTGACAGGGAGGATTTGGGCCCAAGAGGAACATGGCAGTGGCACGTGGGCCACTCGTAGCCCTGACCTTGCAAATACTCTTGTTGCTTCACCCTCCAGCCATCCATCCCTTGCTTTCTGGCCATTTCCCAGACTTCATCACTGATCTTTGCCAATTCCACTAGCCCCTGATAGGCTTCCAGTAAATTCCATTTGATTACCACACAGCCTGCAGTCAAGAATCTTGACTAATACACAACTGTTCATCCAATGTCGAGGAGGAGCCGACGCTTGCTGTATGGCATCTTTTGGGGCCACCTGTTTCCAAATGAGGGCACAGAAGCTCAGGAAGCTGTAGTAACATGCCCAACATTGCCACCATTCCCAGCTGCTGAGTAGAAGTGCAGGAACTTGAACCCAGAACTTTCTGATCCCGATTTCCATGTTTTACTATTCTCCTTTTTATCTGAGCTTGTTTGCAGGGCCTCAGAGAAGCGGTGCTGGCCCGATCGGGATTTCCAACATGCAGTCTGCCTTGTTGGCCTCAGTCTCATGGCAGGAAACTCCCCCAAACTTAAAACAATCTAATTTGTTCACATACATGAGCACCTGCTAGGATGGAATTTAAGGCTTTTGGTCTACACGTGGAAAACCTGAGCTCACTTTCCCTCAAGGGCACCTGCAGGGAAAGGGAAAAAACAATCTTAACCCTTCCCTTGCAATGGGAACCACTAAACTCTTCTTTCATCTCCCACCCATTATAAAGGTCCATGCTGTGAACCCTGTAGGTGAGTTCTTGGTAAGAAAAGAGAGTGGAAGGTTCCATGGAAATTGTGAACTCTTCGGTCTCTAGGCCTTTTCAGTTGTCAGGTTGAGGGACGTTCAAATAAAGTTTGAACAAGAAGACATTTTGTTTCACGCAGCTGGGAAAACTTACAATTCTTCAAATCCAAGAATTTAATGATTCTAGGGTCTTGGAGACCTGTCCTGTTGAATCTCTGTCTTCCTAGTGGTTCCTCAAGACTATGCTTATTTTATAGGTAAAGTGGAAGAACTCTAAGTGAATATGTAGTTGAGACTGCACGAAAGAAAACCTGTAGCATATGTTATTTGTCAGTGGAGGTACAGAAACCCAGATTCATGTGGGACATACACATTAAACAACTGGAGGCTGAGTCTATTTTCTTATCCAGTTGCCCTGATCTTTCTGTCACTGCAGGTTTGGATGGGTCCAGAACTGTTCTCTGGAAACAGACACACTTTGGGGGATAGTACCTCAGATTTCTCAGGAGTCCTGCCTCTTGGTGAAGGTACACATGGCTGCCTCTGCTATGCAGATCTGGGAGAGGCTGAGCTTAGAAAGTCTGCAGTCTACATGCAAAGGATGGAAAGAAAACGTGCCTATGCAGAGGACATGATGACTTTGATAATTAAAATACACACATATATTATATATTATATGTATGTATACACTTTTTCAGTGGGATGGTGGACATTAAGATCTATTTACTCCACAATGATGAAGGGGTGACCATAAGCAACAAACACCCAGTTCTAGTAGCTCAGATGAAAGGGGCATTTCTTAGTGATTCACAAAGGGAATTCTCATGAAGAGAAAGCACAGAGTGAAGTTTGTCCTCGTGGGAACCAAGAGGCGGACTGGCACCTCGTCTCCTCGCCTCTCCCTCTGTGGGGCTGTCGGACATTCTTTCGGGAGGCAGCGGGCCAGCCTCTCTGCTTCCTCATGGTTTCTGTCTCTCCACAATTTTAGCTTTGGCACCACCTCCTATTCATCTCCATGTAACTGTACAAATTTCATACCGTTTTTCAAGGCTGTGGCCTCTGAGACTCTGAGTTTTATGATTGGCTATCTCTTGCCACAATAACACCGCATAACAATCACTCACCTGTTATGTTACGTATGATCACCGTACATTTTTCCATACTGGTCTACAGCTTGTTAGTTCAGCTAGGCTGCACTGAGCTTCTCAGAACCCCCTGCTGGATGGATAGTAAAGCTTCGGGTGAACCAGCTGGCTGTGGGAACCTTGGATAAGCTCTCTCCTACCACTGGAAATCTCCCAGGACAAGTGGGCTGCTGATGGGACGTACTAGAAACCCTAGCCCGTCCTCCCCTTCCATGCCCTGCATGCCTGCCTCACTTGAATCAAGATGCACCTATGTTCTCTCCTTGATTTACAGAGTGACATCTGTGCATCAGGCTGACCTCCCAGCAGCACTTTCATTTCCCTGCAGGCCTTCTGCCATCCATGGGGGAGTAGATGGGGAACCTGCTGATGGAGCTTGCTAGCTACTATGCAATTTCATTAGCCAAGAGGTGGGCTCAGTTCCATCCTCATGAGAAAGCAGAGAAGAAAGTAAGACAAGGAGCAGAAAGATGGAAAGCACTCAAGTCTTCTTGAGGTCTTGTTGCTGCCCTCTGTTGTCCAAAGCAAGCTACAAGGCCAGCCCACACTCGCTTCTGTTTCTGACTGGTCTCATCCAGGTCTGGAGATCAGTTTCCCCTGGTTCATGGCCTCAGTTTCTCTTTTTCTTTTTTGGTTTGTCTTTATTTCTAACTGTATTTTTATTAGTACATATTTATCATACATTCAGCATAAGAAATTGGTGCTTGTACATAATATATTTTAAATCACTTTCCCTTCCCCCTCCACCTTCAGCCCTTCCCCTTCCCAATCACTAAAATTTTGTTTCTCCGTTCCCCCTTCCATTTCTTTCCTTACCCTTCTCACAATCTCTTCCCTTGTTCTCCTTCCCATTTGAAAATGTTTTTCCTTCTTCCCAGTATCTATCCTCCATTATGCTCTTTTTTTAACCTATAGGTTTCTCACACAGGAAAAACAATGGAATATTTAAACTTGATATCTTATTTATTTCATTTAGGATTATGATTTCAAAGTATATCCATTGACCGACAGATGGTTCACGTTGATCTTTCTTTATGGCAGAGTAATATGATATTGTATATAAGTACCACATTTTTCTTTATCCATTTGCCTTTTGATGGGCACATGTACTGTTTCCAAGTTTTAGCTGTAATACATTATGCTACTATAAACATGGATATACACATATCACTGTGGTTTGATTTTTTGAACTCTTTCAGGAAGATACCTAGAAGGAGAACAGCTCGGTCAAAAGGAACCGCTAGTCTTAGTTTTTGAGAAACTTCAATGCTGATTTCCATAGTGGTTGCACCAGTCTACATTCCCTTCAACAGTGGAGAAGGGTTCCTTCTGCCCCGCTGCCTCACTAGTATTTGTTATTTTTTGATTTTCTTGAGGATAGCCATTTTTTTCTGGAGTGAGATCGAGTCTCAATATTGTTTTAATTAGAACTTATCAAATGATCTGTGATGTTGAGCATTTCCTTCCATGTATTTAGTTGCTGTTTGTACCTCTTATCTGAGACTTCACTTTCAAGGCTCAGTTTTGGATTAGGTCTTCCATTTGGGGGACGGGTCAAATTTATTGTAGTTCCTTATATATTCTAGATGTTGGTTCTTTTTCTGAGGAAGACAGAACCTCTTTTTCTTTTACTCTGTTGATGGTTACTTTTACTGTGCAAAAGCTTTTTAATTTGATGTGATCCTAGTTGTTGATTCTTTCTAATATTTCCTGTGTAACTGGGTTTTGTTCATGGAGCCTTTGCCTGCAACTATTGTCTTGAAGAGTTTCACTGATTCTATCTTTAGCAAATTAAAATACAACAATAAAAATTCTGTTTTAATATGTAGATCTTTGATCCATTTCAAGGTTAGTTTAGTGCATGGTGAGACTTACGTATCTAGGTTCAATTCTCACCATGTGGAAAGCCAGTTTTTCCAGCACCCTCTAGTGAAGAGCTTAGTTTTCTTCCAGTTAATGAAGGTGTTTGAACCCTTTGTCAAATATAAGGTAGCTGAGTATGCTTGGAGTTCTTGCATCTTCCACTCTGATCCACTGAGGGTTAGGTGTATTTTTTTTTTCCAGTTTCATGCTGTTTTTTCATGGTAACTTTGTAGTATGACTTCCAATTGGGCACTGTGATGTCCCTCCTTTTTTTTTTAGTTGTTTTTTGTTTTTGCAATACGGAGAATTGAACTCACAACCTTGTGCTTGCTTTTGCTATTTCTTAATCCAGTGTAGTTGACATGTCAGGATTAACAGTCACAAGTGTTGAACCAAGTCACATCTGCAACCATCTGATCTCAAATTATTTAATTACAGATATATTGGCTTGACTCATTCTATGATGTGTTTCTTTTTTGTCACTTTTTACTTAAAAAGTTTTGACCAGGGTCCTGACAAAAATACCAAGGAAAATGACAAAAATGCTGATTACAAGATTACACTAACTCATTGGCATTTTGACAATTGAGTTGGCATTAGTTAAGTTTATTATGCTGTGACATTGCAGGAATGGATTTCTGGATTATATTGTATAACTTCCAAGGCCTATTTAAAAATATCTCTCCATTATTATCAGTGAAAATATCATGCATCTCAGTGAAATAAGAAATAATAAAGAATTAAAATCAATAATTGGTTCTTTGAACAGATTAAATCAATTGATTAACTCCTTATTCATTGAACTCTACTCTTCTTTGACCTATAGATTTGTATTTACATAACTTGCTTTTCTTTAGCATTTTGGGACAGAAACAAAGATGATTAAATTTAAAATTCTGACCTTTTCCATATAAGCATTTAAATCTGTAGGTGATAATTTAGCTAAGTCTTATAAATTTTGGTATGTTACATTTCTGTTTTTCTCAGTTCAAAATATAACATGATTTCTTTAACTAAATGCTTTCTTAATTTTCAAATATTTAAAGGGTTTTTTTTGTTGTTGTTTGTTTGTTTGTTTTTGTTTTTTTTTTTTGCAGTACCATGGATCGAACCTGGACTCTTGTGCTTCCAAGGTAGACACAGTACCACCTGAGCTAAATCCCCAGCCCTTAGAGCTTTTGTTAATGTATCAAATTAGTGATTTCTAGTTTAATTCTCGTATCATCAGAAAACATACTTCTATGTAGGAGATCAATCTTTTGAAATTTACTAATGTGTTTTATGAGACTGAAATTGGTTATGCTACATTAGTCAGGTGTCAGTTGGGTGAATATAGGTACCTTTCCACACTGTTGAATGTAAACTAGTGCAACCATTATGGAAATCAGTATGGAAATTCTTTTAAAAATGAAAACCAGAAATTCTATTGTTATTCCCCTCTAGGTATGTTTCCAAAAGAACTAAATGCATCCTTGTTGTCAAGTTTAATACTTGACACATAATTTATAATATTCACCCCAAAAATTAAACACAGAGGAATGCTAGAGACCCAAAGAACACAGCTGATTGCCTGGATCCCACAGCAGTGTCCCAGAAAAGTCCAGCTGAAGGCCTAGAGTCTAAGGCAATGTCTCATGCAAGTCCCATATTGAGGGTCTGCACTGGGGTGGGCCAAAGGCCAGCAGTGGAAGCCAGAAAAACTGCCTCGGTGGAGTGAGGTATCTGTGTCACTGGGCTGAGAGATCCGCACTAGAGCCAGGAGTGACTCTCAAGGTGAAGGCCTGGCTCCCCTGAAGAGAGTAGCAGCCATCACAGGCAATGGCGAGGGCCAGAGATTCTGTGGGAGGAGAACAGCCAAGCGTGGATCAGGAAAATCAACCAGACATATTCTTCCTCTCCAATTCTCCTTTCGTGCCATTGGCAAAAATTCTCAGTTGGGTCTTCTGCACCCAGAGCCATGCTGACTCAGTTCAATTGGGCCCGCCCAGTTGGCCATTAGCTAATCCACTACAAGCATATTACGGAGATACATTCATACCCATGTTTATAACAACACAATTCATAATAGCTAAATTTGGAAGTGGCCCATATGTCCATCAACAGAAGACTGAATAAAGAAAATTTAATATTTACACACCACAGAGTCATATTTTGCCATCAAGAAGTCATTTGTAGGGAAATGGATGTATCCTGAGGCCATAATGCCAAGTGAAATCAATCAGATGCACAAGCTTAAATATTGCATCATTTCTCTTATATGAAAAACACAGAGTAAAAATAAAGAGAATATAAAAAAGTAGATAAAAAGAAATAGGAAGATGTCATTCTCAAGGGGGAAAGTGTTCAAGAGGTGGAGGAACAAGAAGGAGGAGAGAAGGGTTAAGGGTTGCAAAACTAAGAATTGGCATGTGTTGTGTACATGTGACAACTCCATACAAGGATGTAAACTATGTACCGCAAAAGTACAAAACATAATAGGAAGAGGATCAGGGATGAGTGAAGGGGGAAGGAGCAAAGGGAAAAGGGAGTTAAGATGTGCAAGGTACATGTAGCAACTTCCCACAAAGAATATAAACAGTATGTATTATATACATGTACTAACAAACTAAAGCAGTAATTAAAAATTAAGCCAGAGTAATTAATAGTCTTTTATAGGTGCCCTATAGTCTCTTGAATTATTTCTAGTCCTCGTCAGTTACTCAGAGCAGGATGTTAATTGTCTAACATAATTCTAAGTTTGTCTATTTGTTTCCTGTTAGTTCTGTAACTGTTATTCATGGAGTTTGAAGTACTGCTAAGTATAATGGGGTCATGCATATTTATGATTCCTATGTCTCCCTGATAAATTGACTCTTGTCAATTTTAAATGAGCCTATTTATCTCTGGTAATTCTCTTCCTGAAGTCTAGTATGCCTGGAATTAATATAGAAGCATAGCTTTTTGGCATGCTTTTTGCAGGGTCTTTTTCTATTCAGCTGTCTGTGTCATCACAGTTTCTTATAAATATCATATACAAGAGTTAGTTATCTCTTCCTATCCTTATTAGCAGTATCTGCCTTTTAATCAGAGTTTGTTTTCAAATATATTAACATTTAATGCAAATTTTTATATGGTTTGATTAAGCCCATTTGTATTTGTTCTATATTCTTTGTGTCTGCTTTTCCCTATTTTTTATTACATTAGTTGAATACTTTTTAGTATCTCTTTTTAATGCTCTCATTGTATTTTTGGCTATCTCTTTATCTTGTAGATATTGCTCTAGAGATTGCATTGTGCATATTTAAATTATCAAAGACACCTCAGATTTAATACCATACAACTTCACATATAACACATTATCACAAAATTAGTTTAAATCTATCCTTTGTGGCATTATGTACATTATGTATATATCCTATATTACTGTATTTTAAAAAATTGATTTTATTTGTACACTTTATACATACATTATAATTATGTTCTACATTGAGAATTTGTACCTATACATGACATATCTTGATTGTCATTTTTTCCCTTTTTATTGCCCTCCCTACAGCTCCCACCCCCTATAAATATAAACTTTGTCTCCATTTCTTTTCAACCATCAATTTTTTTCCTTCCCTTCCCTTACCTGCCCTTTCCCTTTTCTTTTTGCATATTTTCTTCCTACTTCATAATACCTATTATACATTTTGGACCCCATTTACACCTTCAGTTTTTCATACTAGAGAAAAGATACGGTATTTACACATCCGTGTCCTATTTATTTCACTTATGAGTATGTCCTCGAGGTACATCCATTTGAGTATAAATGACTGAAATTTATCATTCTTTATGTCTGAGTATTACTCCATTTTATTTTATTTTTAAAAAATCTTTATTGGCATCTTCTTTATGCAAAAAATAAAAAATTGATGGGCATTTGGGCTGTTTCCAAGATTTAGCTATTAAAAACTGAGCTGCTATAAATTAACATGGGTGCACATACGTCTCTGTGGTATGATTCTTTTAATTCTTTTGTGTATACATCCAGCAGGATCAAGGAGAACCTCTAATCCTAGTTTTTAAAATTGGTTTTATTGGTACATTTTATATATACATTATGATCACACTCAACATTGTTTTAAAAAGAATCTCCCCCATGGTTGCTCTAGTCTACCTTCTCACTCATAGTAGAGGAGGGTTCCTTTCTCCCCACATCCCCACCAGCACTTGTTGTTGGTTGATTTTGTGATGACAGCCATTCTTGGTGAAGTAAGATGGAATCTCAGTGTTGTTTTCACCTGCATCTCTTGCATGACCAGTGATGTTGAACACTTCTTCATTTGTTTCTTAGCTGCCTTTACTTCTTCATCCCAAAACTATCTGTTCATTTCAAATGCCCATTTTTCAATTGGGTCTTTAAGTTGGGGAAGCTGATTCTTTAAAATTCTTTATATACTCTAAATAGTAGTCCCTTGTCTGAGAAACAACTGGTAAATTTTTTCCCCCGCATTCTAGGTTGTCTTTTCGTTCTGTTGGTGGTTTCACTTGCTGTGCAGAAGCTTTTTAATGAGATGAGATCCCACTTGTTATTCTTTCTGCTAGTTCCCATGCTGCCGAGGTTTTGTTCATAAAGTCTTTCTACATGCCATTGTCTCCAAGAGTTCTACCTAACCTATTTTGCAGCAGGTTTAGTGTTCTGTTTTAATATTCAGATCTCTAATCCACTTTAATTTTAGTTTGGCGCACGGAGAAAGAGATAGATCTAGCTTTAGTCTTTGGCAGGTTGAAACTCAGTTTTATCAACACCATTTGTTAAAGAAGCTATCTTTCCTCCATTGAGGGTGTTTGGCTCTTTTGTCAAAGAAGAAGTGGCTTAGTATATTGGGGGTTGTTTCTGGATCATATAGTTTGTTTCACTGATCCTCAGATCTGTTTCTTTGTCAGTACCGTGCTGTTCTTATCACAATGGCTTTGTACTATAGTTTCAAGTTGAGGATTGTGATACTCTCTGTTATGTCCTTGTTGCCTAGAATTGCTTTTGCTATTCTTGGTCTCATGTGGTTCCAGATTAATTTTTGGATTATTTTTTTCTAGCTCTGTGAAATGTGCTGTTGGGGTTTTAATTGGGTTTGCATTGGATATATATAGTAGTTATAGAAGAATGAAATATTGAAAGCAGTTAGAGAGAAGAAAAAAAACACATACAAAGGAAAGCCCATCGGAATTACAGCACTTTTCAATGCAAATACTGAAGTCAAAGAGAGCTTGAAGTATTTCAAGTCTTAAGGAAAACAACCTCTAACCTAGGCATATGCATCCTGCAAAACTGTCTTTCAAAATCAACAGAGAAATAAGATAGAGGGAGGAAAAGAGGAATGGTTTCTTCCATGATTTTATTTTTAAGAGCAGAGAAAGTTTTCCCGGAATTCTTGAGCTGGCTTCTCATCCCACCTCTCAACCAGAAATGATCCTCAAACCTACCTTCCCAGTCAATCAATCTGAGTCCTTAGACAACCAGGACTCCTCCTTGTATCACTTGGAGGCAATGCACACCCCAGGATGCAGCTAGCCAAGAGGAAAGGGGTGAGATGGCCAACAGCTGATACTAACAACAGCTGTTGACTTCCACAAATGGTGGGTAAACATAAGATGTTGGCTCTGTTTCCATGGAGCATACAGTCTGATGGGGAAGACTTATCCAATTATCCCCAAAATGTGTCATTAAACCTCCAAGCAATGTTCTGAAGGAGGGGAAATCCAGTTCTGTGATAACAAGTAATGAGGAAACTGAACATGGATGTAAATGAGAGTAGAAACAAGGAAAGGGAGCAGAGTGACAAGGAAGCCGGGAACGTAGCCCGCAGGACGACTGGCTTGGATTCAAGTTTCTCCCCACTTCCGGTTGTGACTTTAGATAAGCGAGCTCCCCTCCGAGTCCAACTTCGTCTACAACATGGGTTTTTGAAGAATGAAATAAGCTGCTCTGTGCAACTGGTTAGCACAGAGTAGGCTTTTAAAGGGTTTCTTTTCTGGCTTTGGAGGTATATGTGTTTGAAGGTAACAACAAAACAGAATGATCTTGTTTGTATTAGACAACAAGCCTTCAATTCACAGCCGTGGCTGAGTCTGACTTCATCAGCCACTGGACTCTTTCGAGAAACGCACCGCTCATGGCAAATAGTCCCAGTTTGGGATTCGTCGCCATCTTTTTTTCAGATTGTTTTCTTAAGAATTTAGTTTTATTTCCCACCCAATCAGAGGCTAAGATGATCATGGAAGAAGTACAATAAATTCACTCCTTCCCCAAAGATGGCCTGGGGCAACTGGGGCTGGCCTTGACTGCATGATAAACCTAGATGGTATGGAGTCACCTGGCAAGTTTTAGTGGAGCAGCTGGGGCTCAGTCTACCTAATTAGGACCAGAAATGGCGGAGCAGGGGATGGCACGCCTTCGAGGTCCCCTCCCCCGTGTCTGTTTCTAATAACAGGAGCAAGTAGCAGAGGCAGCAGGGTGATCAGAGAGCATCGTGACATCATCCCCCCAGCTGTTTTACACATCTGTAACACGGCTCATTAGGACCCTCTTAACACCTCATCTTTCCTGGCTCCACGCAGCTTCAGTTGCGTGAGAAAAAGTGCTTGTGCTCGCAAGAAGCCGAGCGACAGGGCTGATTGCAGGGTCAGGGATTAGCCCGGGTGCTCTACCAGTCATCGGCATTTTCACCAGGACACCCCTATTTGGCGTGTACCCCTTCAAAGCGCTAATGGCTTCAAGCTGAGCCTGGCACTTCTGCACTACTTGGCCAGAGCTTGGGGCCATCTTAGTATCAGGGAGCGGCCATGTGCGGCAGCTGCAGAAATGTTTTTGCTTCTTTTGAGCATTCTAAGTTTTTCCTACCCACGAATAACAACAGCTGAATAAATCATCCCTTAGTGAGTAGAGGATGGTCGGTTTTTTTCAACAATAACCAAAAAATAAAAAAAATAAAAATGGCGTACCACATGCCGTGGATATTACCTCAGAAAATCCCACCATATTATGTAGTTAACTCTACACATACAGATATTTGGAACTATTTTTAGTCAGAAAATGAGACAAGCCGCCTCGATTTCACTGGAAAGCTAGGCCATGTTTTTATTTTATTTTATTTTTTTAGTCTTTTGAGACAAGGTTTCGCTTTGTAGTTCAGGCTGGCCCTGAGCTCATGATGTTGCCCAGGTGAGCCTCGAACTCACAGCAATCCTCCTGCCTCTGCTGGGATTAAGGGCATGAGCCACCACACCCTGCATTGTGCTATATGGTACCGAGGATCGAACTCAGGACCTTGCACTTGCCAGGCAAACACCGGAAGTACTGAGCTAAATCCCCAGCCCTATGTTGTATTTTTTAAAGTGTCATTACTATCAAATATAATATATACTCTCTGAAATAAGAGTTAAGTGATATCTGCAAAAGAACAAACAAAGCTTGTCAGTAGGTGGCCTCACGGAGTGAGATAGACACCCCCAACCTTGGTTTGATTTCTAAAGTTTACCAGGGTATGGAAGACTCATTTTAACTCCTCATCTATAAATGAGGATGCTAGAATGCTTCTCACAGGATTTTTTGAGAGGATTGAAAGTATGAACTGTGGAACATGGTTAGCCTTGCACCTATTACCAGGTCAGGGCTCCAGTCTCTCAGCTGTTCTCCCCAGAATTCAATTCTCATTCTTTTAAAGCTCACTCAGATTTATATTCATTAAAGGCTAGTCATTACAGAAACACTCTAGCCATTTGCTGGATGAGTACACTGAGGCCTACGAAGTATGGTTTGCCTAGGTTGGTCTCACTGGTTCTGACTCTCTCATTTCTCATATTTTACCGGTTCCTTACTATTTATTTATTTTTTGCATTATTATCTCTGAACTTGGGCTGAGCGACGGTCACTAAGTTGTCCAAAAAATATGCAATAATCTCTCCTCTGGCATTTCCTAGTTGCGTGACCCTTTGGAATGGATCACACTCATGCCACTTGCTTTGGCCTCTATGATTTCCGAGTGGAAGCCTTGAAGAGCCACTGTGGTTTTCTGTGGGCCTCTGTGGTCACGGGAGCAGGTGTTGAGATGCAGCCTTCGTGTCTTAGTTTCTGTTCCAGGCTGAGTTGTGCCCCCAAACTCTTGTGTTGGAGCCAAAGCCCCAGGACCTCAAGTTAAAATAAGGTCGTACAGTGGGCTCTCATCCAGCAGAATAGGTGCCATCGTAAGAAGACGTCAGAACTACGTGCACATGCACACCCATGTACACACATGTACACTCACATGTACATCGACATAACCAGAGGGAAAGAGCATGTGAAGACGTGGGGAGAAGGTACCACCTACAAGCCAAGGGAAGAGGTTTCCTAGAAATCAATGCTGCTAACATGTGGGCATCAAACTCTGGCATCCATTACAATACATACCTGCTGCTTCAGCCACCGAGACTGTGGTCCCAAGGAACCACTGAACTGTGAGGTGCAAGAGGTGTTGAATGAGTGAGATTGACCCAGACAAGCCAGCGTTGTAGGCCTCAGTGTTCCCACCTGACAGACGGGCTGGGTGGTTCTCCAATTGTTAGTGTTTAATGATGACTCTGTGGCAACCAGCAGCTGTGTGATTCTACTTTCACAGGCCATGCTCTCTTTTCTCTCAAGGAGGTCAGTGCATGTGGGGGCAAGAGTCTCAACCTGCGGCTCTTTGGCCCTGTGGTGTCTGCTTTTGCTCTGGTCTGGCTAGTTAAGCGGTGCAGACCCAACTAGCTAGGGGTCACACTGCTCTTGCTAGTGTGATTACAGCCAGGGTATGCTTGTGGCAAAACCTGAGACAACGCAACAAGAATAAAATAAAATAGATTCCCCTCCCCCACGGCTACAAGGACAACATTAGCTTCTCTCTGTGAGTGTGAAGCAGATCAGATATAAAATTCAAAATATAGAGACCACTTTGTCACCACAAGAATCCTGAAAACGAGGCCAATATGGTGCCACGTACTATTGAGAGACTGATCTAACCTGAGCTCACTTGAGCCCCTGGAGCTCACTGTGCCTGAAGCTAGAACCTTCCAATGGTGCGAGTCAAAAATTACCCTTCAGATAAAGCATTTCCTGCTGGGGATCCTAGCAAGTTACAAGTAGAACTGAAGTGGACCTATCTGCAGAGTGAGAAAGTCCTTTTGTACGTTTCACACAGTAAGAGCCACAGTACCGCACCTGCCTGTGGAGAGGAGTTGATGTAGTGCTCCGGCAGTACACGCAGAGCCCACTTCTTCGAATTTCACACCATCCCCACCGGGATTCTTGTCTTGGGGTTATTTTCAGAGTTGAGCTTTAATGCCCATGTTGACAGTCACTGAAACTCACTAAAGTATTTATCACAAACATGTCACTGGAGACATTGTATCGTGTATCCCACAGGGACGCCTCTTTCGTGTGTAGATTTGAAGTTCAAGTTTAAGAGACGTTTCTCTCCCCTTCTGAAACTAGGTGATCTTTTACTCTTTTTTGCTTTGTCTGCCAGGGAGCTCAGAGTCAGAGCCTAATAGGAGGTGTTTAGGACATGAATGGATTCAAGCTTAATTTTTTAAAAAAAGGCGTTCACAGGTGTGAATTCACTCTCTTCGCCTCTCTTCAGTGTGGTGACCCAACAGGCAGATCCTCACCAGAGGCTGGCACCTTGATGTCGAGTATCCATTCATGTGCATCAAAAATTACCTAGTCTCGGGTGTTCTGTATTAGTAACAGGACTAAGACAGACCCCTACATAGGATTTTTTAAAGTAGATGTTAAGGGAAAGCTTTGTTAAGGAGCACTTTCTCCTTCACAGTCGGTATTAGGCAATTACCTGGCCTCGGGTGCTTTTATGACAATGGACGTTGGAGGAAGACTGCATTTGAAGGATGAAGAGGAGGTTAGGGAGAAGGGAGAGCCCAGAAGTCCTGAGCGTTTTTATTTTACTCAGAGTGATAACTCTAACTTAGAACCTACAGTTTTCCTCCTCTAGCTTTGACTCCCTTATTTCTATGTTCAATCATGTTTTTGTCGTACAACTACTTCCTACCCTTTGAGCCCCGGAGATACCTTCTGCTGAGCTTTCTGGGTGTGCCTGGAAGCCCCTCCCCGCCCCCTGAGGCAGGACAACCCGAAGGGCGAGGTGGAAATGCGCTTGTGGTGCTTCCAAGTCTAGCCCTTCACTAGCTGTCAGGGGCTCTCCTCCTCGTGAGAGAAAACTGCGGACAGCCTGCCAGAGGGAGACGTCCATGTGGAGGCCCACGACGGACCACTGCAGCCCGTCCTGCCACCCATCCAGGTCCAGCTCAGGCTGAGGGCTCCTGTGAGCCACCCAGCCCAACGGACCTGCTCGGCTGCCCAGTAGATTCTTGAGTGATAACACACGCTCGCTGTTTGAAGCCAGTGAGTGGAAGGATGGTTTTTACACATATCCCCGATGCTTGCGAATTACTGAGTACGCCGGAAGTGTTGGGTCACCGGAAGTGACCTCACAGCGCAGACTTGAGCGCTATTAAGCAGTGTCATTGCATTCCAACATGAATGCCAAGTTCAGTAAAGGAAGATAGCTCAGAGGAGACCGACTTCCACTGTGTCCCAGGACATCTGGACCACAGTCTGGCCCCATTGCCTATATGTTCTCCCCGGGTCTCCTCTCTGCCATGAGCCTCAGTTTCTCCATCTGCAAAATGAAGCAGAGAACTAGACTTGGATAAAGGGTAGCTGGAACCTGGGCCACCATCACAGCACAAAACCTGTCCTACAAGGACACTACAAGTCATGACTACTGCTGTGGCCACTCCTCTTTGAGTGTCACGAACTACTTTATCCCCCCAGGGGCGTCTAAGGGCTGGCACCAAAGGGAGATTGAGTTTGTGACTGGGCTGCTTCTACCTGGGTGGTTGCACCCCTGACCCTCTTCTTGGAGTTACCAGCTCTTATCTGATGGCTGGCAGTGCCCTGGCCATGTGTCCCCGAAAGAGGCTGAGAGCGATAGATGGGTCTCTGCAGCTTCAGGAGAGGAAAGTGGACTCCGCCTGCCGCTAAATTCACATAGTCAGATGTTTTCCAAGCACAGGAAGGAAGTTCCTAAATGGAGGGAGAAAAATGTCCACTCCACAAAAATGTCCACTCCACAAACCCTTCACCATGTTGTCCCCTGAGACTTTGAAGATGCTTTCAAAGGCAGTGAGTGAGGCCCCACAGGAGTCTTGGTGAGCTAGCAGTCAGCAAACCGGAAGTGGAGCCATCGCTCTTGCCCTGCAGCCCGGCGAAGCCCCACTGGTGCTCCAGGGCAGCTGGAGGCTGGGGGGTGGGGGGTGTTGGGGTTGGGGTGGCTCACAGCTGAGCAACGAGCCAGGTTGATGAGAGGACTTCAGAAGCCCGAGCCTCTCAATTACTAAGAAGCCAGCTGGAGCACATTACGGCTGGGCCGAACCGAAGGCAGACGACTCGGGGAAAGGATCGCCCTTGCTAATCAAAGCCAGACGGCGGACAGGCAGCGGGAGACCCAGCAGGCCTCGAAAGGCCTGGCACATTCCAAGCGCGGAGTGCAAATGCAGACCCTCTGCTCTGGCTTCAAACCCTGGGGAGCATTCAACTTCTTTCCTAGCATCTTTTTTTTCTCCACCCTCCTCTATTATTCCTTCTGCCGACACCTGCCCAGAGTGCAGCACTTCACAAAGTGCTGACACGTGCAGAAGGGCTGACACTTTTTCAAGTGCCAAAGGGGACAGCTACGTGTACTATGCGGGGTTATTATATAATGTCGGGAACTTTCTTTTTTGAGGAGGTAGTCACGGTCCTTTCCAGAGTCTGATGAGAACTCTTGATCTTTTTTTCTAGGCAAAATAAATCCACACCCAAACAGTTTTGCAGATTGTTATGGCTTGTGTGTAGATGTCTCCCACAGCCTCAGGCTGTCATAGGAGAGGCTTTTTTTTCCCTCCAGTACCAGGAATCGAACTTAGGCCCTTATGCTTCCAAAGTAGGCCTGGTACCGTTTGAGCTAAATCCCCATCCCAGGACAGGTTTTTCTGAGGTGGCTGGATCTAGAGAGTAATGCAGCAGTCAAAGGTTTGTGATCACTGAGTTAGTCCACTGATTGGTTTGGCATAGTTCTGGACAGGATTGAAGGTGCCTCACCTGTGTGAGTGCTACCTGCTCTGAGTGGGTAGGCTGGATAAGATACGAGGGAGAGAAAGGGTCCCTGCTTGTCTTGTTGCTTGTACCTTGCTGCCTCCCTGACTTCTGCCTTGCTAGTTCTGCTCTGTGATGCTGTCCTACCTTACAGCCCGCCTCAAAGCCAGCCCACTACGAACAGAAACTTCCACATACTGTGCGCTGAAGTCAGTCTGTCTTCCTTTCACTCTTATGCTGGGTATGTTGTCTCAGGGATTAGAAAAGCAACTAAGACCCAGGCGATTTCGTGACATTCTTGATGTCCACCCATGGAATAGCCTTGTAAGTGTGTTAAAGAATTGGAGACGTTAGAAGACAGTTCAGTTACTTTAACAGGTAAAATTACTTTCAGCTCTGTGTGAATGGGATACAGAAGCCAGTTTATACAGCTAGATGCCAGATGGGAAGTAGTGGCCATTGGGGCTTATATTTGTATTTTCCTGGTGACTAACAGCACTGGACACTTTTGTGTATGCTTACTGGAGAGCTAGTCTTGCTCCAGTATACTTACTGGAAAGCTAAGTCTTTCAGACATTAACCAAATTGGGTTGCTTGTCTTATTATCCAGTTATAAGTGTTCTTTTAAATTCTGGGTACAAATCCTTTGGTAGATGATAGTCTTGAAAAACTGGACCTTCTCCAGGTTTATAATTTGCCTTTTGATCTTATTGGTGTGTTCTGAAGATGAGATATTGAAATTTTGATAAAGTTAATGTGCACTTTTTAATTTATAGCTCATAGTTTTTGACCCTTCTAAGACATTTTTGGTTAGCCTAAGTTTGTAAAGAGTTTCCCGTTTTCTTCTAGGAAATAAAAGATTTTAACTTTTACAAGAGTTTTATGGTAGGAGGTGAGGCCAAAATTTCCCTTTTTCTTTACAGCTATATAGTTATTCTGGCCCTATTATAAACATCTTGCACACGTACATGATGGTTTTGTTTCTGCTAATGAAAATGTACTTGAAAACCTTCCATTTATGTCCTTCTGCTTTGCTGGACACAACTTGTGCATGCCTAGGCAGCACCTCCCCTTTGAGTCCTGAGGCAGATGTGCTGGATTTGCATTTCTAGAGGGATGCCCAGGTGGCAGCAGATCTCAGCATTTGGTTGAGTTGAAGCTACAGAGACAAAGCTCACTTCAGACACAGAAACAGGAGATCGGTCAGCACCGGCTGTGGTGGCATGTATGTCAGACCTCAGGCAAGTGCAGCGAGGCTCCAGCTGGGTCTGCAGCCCCTGCCTCTTCTGCATCTGATGGTGGCAGTGTCCCACTACTGCTCTCCTAGGACCTTTATGGTCCTTGTTGGCTTCTTCACATTTATAAATAGTCTTCCTAACACTCCTTTGGCCTGTTTCATCTTTTTCCTCCCTGAATGATACACCCAATGGTGCACCCAGTTTAGTAAAAAGTAACCCCTCATGTTATCTTCTCTCACTTCAGGCACACAGGCACACTCCTAGTAGCTATTTTACTAGATCTGAACTAATCAAGCTGTAAACTCTCATTGCAAACCCTGGGTCCAAGCACAGAGGACCTGGTCTGCTGCAGAATGTACTCTGTATCATTAATTCCTGGGCTCAAGCATAGAATGAAGCTTCTGGATTCCCTGGGGGACTAGACGGCCCCTCAACGCAAGGCATTGCCCTATGTTTACTCACCCTGGCTCCAGCACCCAGGACAGCACCTAATGCACGGTCAACAGTAGAACCTGAACATTGGACTCCTACCCACCCCCATGGTGGCATCTGGGCCCCTTAGTTCACCTTCTTGCACATCCAGCAGGTTAGGTTAGCATCTCCAACACTGTGGGTAAAACACAGGACTATAACCTAGTGAGGGCATTCAGCAGTTCTGAAGCTGTGCAGGATAGGCTGTCTTGTTCTTACTTTGCCTACTCTGAGTGTTTAAAAGAATTTCTAGTCAATTACTCAAGGCTGCACTGGCCAGATGTGAACAATCCCTGGGACTCCCTTCAAGTTCCAGGTGAAACTGAGAAGAAGCAAAAAGGTAGGGTAAATAGAGATCAGGGTGCCAGGGAGAGTAGGGAGGGGCCCCTGGAGCTTTGGTGTAGCTATACCTAGCCTTGCTTCTGTTGCATGGGCAGGCGCTTCACACCCACTTCCAGCCCTATTTTGGCTACAACCTAGATATATGGTCTTGAGTTCATGACCTTGAATAGTGCAGATGATCACACATAGGCAGGAGTTGAGAAGCAGCAGAGGATCTGAGATGTCGCAGAACACACCTTCTCCTTGTCTCACCCTGTGTCTGCTGTCCCATGCCCGTGACCTTTGTTCTTGTGACTGTGAACATTAGCTGTACCAGGGCCATGCCTCGTGTCCTTGGTTTCTAGCCAGTGTCCTCTCAGTTGGGTCACAGTTCAACTCCTTAGCTCATTTGTATGGCCACATGGTGTCAGACACCAACAGCTCAGGCCTGGACCATGCCCTTGGCTTCTGGGATGGGCCAGGAATCATACCTAGACCTCATGGACCGAGAGTGGGGTGGGCTGAATCCTTCTTTCCCACCTGCACACAAAAGGGGAGACCAGGGAGAGGGCTTCTAGATTTATATTAAGATCTCTACTACTGATATATCAGAGACCAGATGTTAAGTCAGCTTTCTGTCACTATTATAGAAGACCTGAGATAATAAACTCGTAAAATGAAAAGGTTTAGTTTGGCTCATGGTTAGAAGTTCTATCCAAGACTGATGGTCTTATTGATCTGAATGTTGGATAAGGGTGTCACATCATGCCAGGGATGCATAACAGAAAAACTACTCATCAGCCAGGAAGCTAAGGGAAGAGGATAGGCTGGGTCCCACACCCCTCTTCATGAGCATGCTCCAGTGCCTAAGGGCCTGGTGCCAGGTCCCACATCCTGAAAGTCCAACAACTTCCCAGAGCCTTTACCATATGGAACTTCGGGAGACATTAAGGGAAGCCTAAGGGTGGTTCAAGAGCCCTGAGTACAAATTCTGCTTCTGTCACCCCCTTGCTAGGTAGGTACAGGTAAGTCTACTTTCCAGAGTCTCAGTTCTCTCACTTCTAAGTAAATTACAACCTTCCTCACTCAGAACCTCTGTGTGCCAATGAGCAAACACATAAAGCACCCTGTTTGGCACCCAGGCCACTGGTGAGCACACTAAGTGGTAGCAATTTTTACTGTAATTATTATCATTCCCTGGCTTGGGCCTCTGGGAGTCCAAAGACGCCCAAAGACCAGCTGTGGATCATTAGGCTTCATGTGGCTGACACCTGTACTCAGAGAAGCAAGTGCTGAGGATGTGTTAGGGCCACCCAGGGCACAGGGCGCAGCTGGCTGGGAGCTCAGGCTGTAAGTCGAACCCTGTAAGAATCTACATGGTGGAACGCAGGCTCCCTTCCCGTCAGAAGGAAGGAACTCAGACTGTTACCAACCTGATCTAGTGAGTGGTTCATCAGGAGCAAGAAGCAGGATGAGGTTAAAATATTGAGGAATCAAGAGTCGTGGCTGGTGGTTCAAGTCTGGCGTTAAAGGCATTTATGTGCAGATTTCTAGATGTCTTCTCCCCATTCTCCCTCCTCTCTCATCAGATCAGAATCTGATTTTAAACTGAGCACATCAATACCCAGAACAAAGCCCGTATTTCCCAACTTTCCTTTATAGATAGATAGGACAATATTCTGGCCCATTGGGATAGAAGCAGAAGGCTGTGAAATTTCAGTATCACGCCTTGAAAAGGGAAGAGCATGCCCTTTTCCTTTGACATGCAGGTGAGTGTGTATGTGGTGAGCAGCAAAGGACCACATGGATTGAGAAACACTGCAATGGTCACAGAACAACTGGAGAGAAGGAATGTGCGGTCCCGGCATCTTGGAGCCACCGTATCAGCTTACAGCTGCGTAACCTTAGAATCTTATGTGAGAGACAAATGGATCTCTGTTTTGCTTAGATAAGTTCTATTGTAAATACGACCATACCAGTGCACATATATTTATATGAGAACCTGTTTCCATCCTTGGTTGACATGACAAAAGTTAGGCTCACAAAAGGTTAAAACTTGCTTGACTTTGAAAAGAGGAAAAATGGGATATGTATGTAAAATGCTTTAAAATGTTCAGATCCTTTATCCCAAGAAGATATGAACTTTTGTGGAGAACGATGCTTATTTCAGTGGTATTTGTAATAGCAACTAATTGGAGGCAAATAAAATTCTAGTAGTAGACCTATTTATTTCACTTATGAGTATGTCCTCAACGTATGTTTGAGTATAAACAACAAACATTCTTTAGCGCAGAGTAATACTCCATTAAGAAAAAAACCCATACCTTTTTTATCTGGTCTCCAGTTGCTGGGCATTGGGTTGTTTCCAAGATTTAGCTATCACAAACTGAGCTGCTATGAAATGGGTACACAGATGTCACTATGATACGATACTTTTAATTCTTTCATGAAATAAATATGTCCCAGATGTGTAAATACCCTATCTTTTCTCTGGTATGAGAAGCCGAAGATGCAAATGAGTTCTGGAATGTATGACAGATATTGTGAAATAGAAAATATTCAGAGGGAAAAGGGTCGGGGTAAGTAACGAGGGGAAAGAAACGAATGATGTTAAAATAGGAAATAAAGCACATGAGATTAGGGGATGGGGAGGTTGTAGGGTGGGCAGGGGAATGGGAAAAAATGAGAATTAAGTCAGTCATATACTGGTACAAATTCTCAATATTGAGTGTGACCATGATATGTATATAAAATGTACCAATAAAGAATTCAATTAAGAAAAAAATTATAGTAGTAGAGGAATGATTAGGGTGATCATGATGCCTTTAGCCTACTATTTAGTCATTTAGAATAATGTTTAAAAGAGTTTAAGATGGTTCATGGAAATGCTTAAAGGAGCTAAATATGTATGTGTTCATGAACATATATGTAAACACACATGAAATAAAGTATACATATAAGCAAATCAATATAAGTATGATTGTTCAATATATACAATGTAAATATGATACATCAATATAAAACATAAGTATATACAATGTAAGTAAACATATAATTATTACCAGGAACCAATACACTGAAAAAATGCTAGAGAAATACATTAAAAATATGAGGAGACATTTAAGAGGTAAGCACTGTCTTCTTCCTATATTTGTATATTTTCTCTTCTTAGTCAATGCATTTTATTTTAATAAGTGTATGTTATTTGAACAAATCAAAGCAAAATTTGTGGTCACCAAATGCATATTTGATGACAAAATGGTGATATGTAATTCAAATGCTAAAAGCATTTCAAAAACCACATTTGATGGCAAAAAACATCAACATTTCATGGACTTATCCAAAATCTCTTCCACATTGCAAAATTATCACACCCCACTCAACTGGAAAGGATAGGAGCTACTTTCCCATTTAAAAGAAATGAATCTACAAAAAAGAAAAATAAACTTGATAAGTACTTGTTGGAAACAGAAATAAGTTTTTAAATCACAAATTTCTTCTTGGGTCCGTACACTAGGAAGTCTGTGGCAGTTTACTCAGACTCTGTAAATGTGAAATTTTATCTAAATATTTTGAATTTGGATGGATGTTGAGGAGAGGAGGATCCACAGTGTTTATCAGATTTGCAACAGGGCCTGTGACCACACACACACACACACACACACACACACACACACACACAAAGACACACATACACACTCACACACACATGTCCAGAGTTACTGCTGTAGGCAAATATAGTGATAGAATAGCTAATGGTTTTCACTCATTCCTTTTACACGTGTACATTTTCTGCTCGCTGCGTGCCAGGCTCTGGGGGGTTATTACATTACCTCTGCACCTCTTGAAGGCCTAAGACTTCATGGTCTTGGGTTGATTCCGCAGAATAGCCAGCAAGCTTCATGCCATCGCCTCCTGAAAATCCTGAAGCTTAGAGAAATTCAGTAGCATCAAGGCCCCAAGTTATTCATTTACTGAACATTTACAATGTCCTGGGCCAAACACCCAGCCACTCTGGAGGCGCCTGAGCATCAGTGTGGATGGTCCACATTGGAGACCTGTGCGTTGTGTGTGTGTAAAACTCCCAGTGGATCTGGAAGTCAGCACAAATAAAAGAATCTGAAATATCTCATTAATTTTTATATTAGCTTTATTGGATTAAATAAAGTGTCATTAAATTAATTTTCATTCTTTTGGTCCTTTAAATATGACTACTGGAACTGCCGGCGCTTCCTCTGCGGCTTCCGCTCTGTGTCTGTCACTTCGCGGAGCTGGGTGGGGAGAACGGACATGGCAATGGTAGTTCTCTGGTTCGGCACAAAAGCTGTCAACGCAAAGTTCCTGAAAGGCTAAATGTAGACAAAAATGGAAAAGGTCCATCTAAAAGCCTAGTGGATATGAATCTCGTGTAGGCAGGAAAGAGTCATTTCCTGTTCTTTAGACCTTTCGGAGGGATCTGCAGGCCTCGTTGTGAAGGTTTCTCCCCAGCAGGAAGTAGCCGTGACCTTTACAGCAGCTAGCTCACCCCAGGTTACGCCAGAGGGAGCCTTGGGCTCCTCTGTCACCCCTGTCACACTGTGGCCCAAGGGGTGCCCTCTGCCTGGCAGCACGAGAACCCGGTACCTAGGGGCATCCTGCACCCCACGGGTGCAGTGTGGAGGCAGCAGCGCTCCCCGCACTCAGACCTACTCTTCCTCACTTCGGCTCCTTCCTCCGAGTCCAGCACACACATCCACGCCTTCCAGTTTCTCCCCTCAGCTGCCCCAGGCCAGAGATCCCTGACCCACGGCACCGTGGCTGAATCAACCCTAACTCTCTGTCCTATTTGGCTGAGTGTCGATTTTTAGTGTCAGCATTTTAAAGTAATCGTGAATTTTCTCTTTATAGTTTTTCTTAAAACTTACAAAGAAAAACTGTACAGATGGAATATGACTTCTGATAGGCATAGGTCCGTCCCGGCAGACTCACTGCACTCATTACATCACTGCGTGTTGCCGACTGAAGTTTTCTTTTTAGAAGTGCTGAGACTGGACCCAGGGCCTTTGCAGTGAGCTGCATCTTTCTCATCCTCCTCATCCTCATCCCTTTTTATTCATTTATCTGGAGATGGGGTCTTGCTGAGTTTTTAAGTTGCCCAGACTGGGCTAGAGCTTGGAATCCTCTTGCCTCAGCCTCCCAGAGTGCTGAGACTCCAAGTGTGCAACGAAATGCTTGTTCACCTACCAATTTCCACATCTTAACATAGCCTACTTTATTTATTTATTTATTTATTTATTTAGAAACAGGGTCTCGCTTTGTAGTTCAGGCTGGCTCTGAGCTCAGCCTCAAACTCACATCACAGCAATCCTCCTGCCTCTGCCTCCCGAGTGCTGGGACTACAGGCGTGAGCCACCACGCCCGGCACTGTGCTATGTGGTGCTGGTTGCTGCTGGGCATGAGTCTCCACATCCAGTATTGTATGTGGTTACCGGGGATCGAACCTGGGTCCTTGTGCTTGAAAGACAGGCGACGGAACCACTGAGCTAAATCCCCAGCCCAACATAGCCTACTTTAAAGGTGCTTGGATCACATACATTAGCCTATAACTGGGTAAAATCGTCTGGTAGGAAGTCTATTTTATAATAAAGTGTTGAGTATCTCGTGTAAGTGATTGAATAGTGTACCAAATGTGAAAAGCAGGGTAGATATATACAAATGCTTTCATATCGTTGTAAAATTTTTAAAAACCCAAGCCAAATCACTGTAAATTGGGGACCATCTGTATATATTTATGGTGTACAGCAATATGCTCAATAAGTACACACACCATGGAATGAGTGGAAATAGAGTTAACTGATATAGCCATTATCTCACATACTTATCACTTATTAAGTGAGAGTGCTTATCATATTGTAATTGAAATATTTTAGTGATTTTCTTTCTTTTTTTTATTTCTTGGGACAGGGTTTTACTGTGGTCATGCATGGTGGCTTGAACTCTGTAGGTAGCCCGGGTTGGCCTTGAGCTCATGGAGATCCTCCTGCCTCAGCCTCCCAAGTGCTGGGATCACAGGAGTGTACCACCATGTCCAAGTCACTGATTTTCTACGTCATGCTCATTTATACAAAAATTCGTATTTTCAACTTCTCTTGAAACTTCCTATGGAACCGAGGACTAGGGCAAAGAGCTGTAGGAAAGTCCTAGGAAAGGATCCGTTTCACTCTTTTCTGTGACAGCACAGTTTTCCACTATCCTGAGGAAATTTGTATACTTTGGGGGCTGGAAATAAATCAAACTTTGGATTATGGACAGAAGTGGGGCCAAGACTATGGTGGAGTAAGTGAGTTATTTGGGGGTACAAAGTTTAATAAAGTGCCTCTCCATTTCTCCCTTCCTCTCTTCCTTCCTTCCTTCCTTTATATTTGTGGCACTGCGGCTTGAACCTGGGTCCTTCACACTGAGCTACATCTTCAGCCATTTTTATTTATTTATTCTGAGTCAGGGTCTTGCGATCTTCCTGCCTCAGCCTCCCAGAGTGCTCAGATCAGAGATATTCATCCTTAAACAATGCTGAGAGTGAGCACATCCTGAAACGCGCCACCCAGGTCTCCCACTCACCTGACGGGCTCTTTTTCATGTAGCACATTCCTGTTTCTCCTGCCACCCTTGTCTGTATTCCAAGCGTGGTGGTGGTGAGGATAAGCCTCAGTCGTGGGCCCTATTCACTGTCTGTGTCCGCACACCAGGCACAGAGCAGAAGGCTGCGTGTTGTCCCCTCCACCCTTTTGGGAAGAGAGGCCAAACCATCTCACCGAGAGGCCAGACCGTGAGCTCCGGAGCTCAGAAATGCGACGTGACTTGCGAGGCCACAAGGTGAAACTTTGCCGGGCGGCCCCGCATTCCAGGTTGGTGAGATCTGGCTCCAGGGTAAGCGGCTGCCTGGCAGCCACACAACTGTGCCTACTGTGCGTGGCAGTGCGCCCCAGGGCACTGGGCACGGGGCTGAGCTCGCGGTGGTGTGGGGCGGGCTCCTCCGGGAGTCTCGGGATTCCCGTCAGGAGGCCCCTCGGGCGGTGGGTGGGGTGCTCTGTCTCGGGACGCGCGGTGGAAGTCGGAGCCGTCCCTTTCCGGCCTCTGCCTCCGCCCGGCTCCCTGCAGTTCCCTGAGAACTCCGACACAGGTACTTGGTACAGTTGGGGAAATCAGATTACAGCACCAATAGCTTCCCACACCAGCAGGCTGCTCTTCTGTGTAACCCCCCGTCCCATATGACCGGACGGTCTATATCCAGCAGTGATGCATGATGCCCCTTCTGGAAGTGTGTGCCGTCATCTGCAGTCTGAAAAGCCCAGGGTGGCTTCTCATGGGGTCCCTCGCTGCGGAGAGCAAGGCCACGTGGCTGCACAGCAGAGCCACTGAGCCCAGAGCCGGAAGAGAAAAGCAGAAGCAGCCGCCTCAGGAAGGGGTGGGAGTGCTCCAAGCACGATCTGTGGGGCGGCAGGTGGGTGAAAAGGGCAAATTTTAAAAGTGCCGCTGTTCTCAGGGGAGCAGGAGGTAAAGACGCGGGGGAGATCCGGAGGGAGTTGGCCATGTGTGGGATGGCTGCACTGGGCTGAGTGCGGAACTCCCTGTGGCTACTAGACTTAGGTTATTTGGCGGCCACCGGGTTAAAATGACACTAAGAGATACACAGGTCTCCTGGGAGCTGGAACCAGGAGCCGGCCTTAGGAGTGGCCCAAGGATTTTGCCAAACAATAGTCAGAGAAGGAGGTGGAAGCGAAGGACCTCCATATCTTGGCTAAGGAAGGTTCATAGCAGTGATGAGCGTGTAGAAGGCAGGGTACAAAGCAAGCCTCTTGATTACAAGCGACAAACCCCGACTTGGGTTGGCTTATGCTGACTGGCTGTGATGTTCAGCGAGTTCAGGGAAGGGCATGGCTGGACCCAGGGGTTTCAACAGTGTTCTCAGGCATTTTTTTCTCTTCTGGCTCTGCCTTCCGTGGTGGCTTCGCTCTCGGTCATTTTCTCCCTTTGCAGTGGTCGTTTTTACCCCCTGCAGCTCTAGGTCTACAAGCAGCTCTAGCCAACTGGAAGCTTTGCTCTCTCAGGAGTTCCACAAAATGTCACAGAACATTTAGCTTTTACACTGAGTTTGGGCACAGTCCATTGCGGGCCCAGGGGAGTGTAGTTTGCAGATTGGCCAGGTCTGGGCCGTACCTCACTCCTGCACTTAGCTCCATCTAGATCCAGGGGTTCAGGGAGGAAAGCAGAGCCCAGGCCAGGAAGAAGTGAGGAGCAGGAGCACAGAGAGGGAGCCTTGGTGGGCGAGTGGCAGCTGCAACGGCAAGCAAGCCCCTGTGATCCTGGCCACTCCAGATGCTGAGGCAGGAGAACCCAAAAATGTGAGGCCAGCTTGGGCAACTTAGCAAGACCCTGTCTCAAAATAAAATGAAGTGGGCTGGGGATGTATCTCAGTGGCAAAGCTCATGCTTGCCCACCATGCTCCAGGCACTGAAAATCTCGGATGTGTGACCCTGGGTCTGTCTACGTCAGGCTCCACCCCTGGTTGGCCTCAGAGAGGGAGAAGCTTGGACCTCCCACCCAGGAAAACCCAAGACAGAGCAGAAGCCAGGTGGAAAGAGCAGGTTGGGTGGGTGCTGGGAGGTCAAACAAGTGGCAGTGCTCATCACAGGTAGATGTGAGACCATCATCTACCCTCGTCACAGGTAGATGTGAGGTGGGAATGGTGGCTAAGTGCGATTCAGCCCTGAATGGCTTTCTCATCACAGCCAATGGGGTTGAGTTCAGCGCCTGTGGAGTGGGAATCTGAGTCTTCATTGGGTGAACTTACTCACCAGGCCAGCAAGTGGATAGAGCTGAGACTGTAAGATCCAGCTGTGTCCAAAGCAACTAACTCTTCTTTGCGCCTTCCTAGTTTGGGGTTTGGGGGGGTGGCCGCTCATAAGGTGCAGACTGTTGTAGTCATTGCACTTAAGTGCCATAGCCCCTCAGAAGCCCCGGGAAACGTGTCTGTCCTGCCTGGCACTGGTCCTACCTCCAGGTTGCCATCTGTACAGCAGCCCGAAAGAAGCGCTGAGGACATCCACACCCTCTCTTCCACCCCATTTGGTTATTGTGTCACATGTTATTTTGATGTCTCAGAAAAGCAATAAACATGCCGAGACATTCTGAGCCTGCTCTGGGAGACTGGTCTGCGTCCGGGGGGTGTGGGCAGGCTGGTGCCCATCCAGGCGCCAGGGCCAAGCTCCTTACATAAGACCCTTTCCTTCCCCACCCCGGGTAGGGTCTGGGGGCTGTCCTGCGGCCGGGCCACACAAACACATCCTGACAGGCTGGAACAGCTTTGGGAGCGCGCAGGGCCACATTCTAGGGGAGCTGCCTCCTGCTCCACGTCCTCCCTGACAAGGGAAAACTTCCTGTTTGTGACGGAAAAAAAAAAAAGCCCTGCAAGCAGCTCCATGGCCCGTGGACATCAAAGTGTTCTTACAAAACAGCACCCTAGTGGCTTAAATATCAATGAATCAGGGACATATGGATCCCATTTGCTATAAAGTACACACGGGCTTGAAAATCCCGAGGAAAAGTGCCAGGCAAAATATATTTCAGGTTTTATTGAACAAAAAAAAAACTCTAAGAAGATAGATTTTTGATGGTCATCAAACCTCAGAGTACCTGTCTGGCTGCTTGCGGTGACTGTGGAGAAAACCTGCGACCCTTAAGCCCCAGTGACTTAAGCCCTTGCTCTTGGTAGCAAAAACAAATTAAGTTAGATTTTTATGTAATTGCAATATAAAAGGCTTTTATGGGATCTTTTCATTTATAAGGACATTTTAAGTGCGCCTGAGCAGAGGCTAATCTTCTGGTAAAAACAGATCTGAAATTTGAAAGATGTGACCTCATGGATGCTTAGTGACATCCACGTGTCCCCATTCGGGGGGCGGGCGACATCCCGGAAAGGAGACTTCTGTGAGGTTCCTCAGAGAAATCTCTTCTGCTCCCACTTTGAAAACCTGTCCAAAGAGAAAGAAAACGGGAGGAAGGAGGAAGGAAGGACAGATAGGAAAGATGAAAGTAGAAGAAAAAAGGGAGAGATTGTTGTAATGTTTTCTTAGAACCGAAGTTTCCACATGGGGAAAAATGGTGTCACGCTAATGCGTCTTAGCAATTGAACTGTTTTATTTTTGTGTGTTCAGTGTTTCTAGCTGTATATCTCTCCCTGGTTCGCAAGCTCGCTCTGTGAAAAGTGTCATAAAGAAATGCTTCACCGTTAACACACTCTGACTGGATCAGATTTCAGGTTGTTACTCTCCAAGACATTACCCCAAGGAGAACCCGTGTACCGCGGAGTGATCTGACGGAGGCGCTTAGAGGGACAGATGAGTGCGTTGGAATGGGGCCCGGGCTCCATAGTGAAACCTTAGCCCAGACAAGGGCCAAAGAGGGGGCTGTGGTTGGAGGGGGTCTGCAGGAATGCACGTGGCTTCGCTCCGGATGGGTCCGAAACGGCCCGGTGCTGAAAGACGGACATTCCTGTCTCCTGGCTTCCTTACCCTCCTTTCGGTAGGTGAACCCGCTCAGGCCGCTGATACCTCAGGCATGAGAACAACAGATTTGCATTGGGCTTTGTTTTTACTTTTTTAATTGTGCATGTCCATGGGTGTGCGTGTGTGCGCGTGCGAGTTCTTGTCACTTTGGAGGGGAATGTGGCATGTGATAAATAAAGCCCATCTTTCGCCATTCTGACCACACACCATCTGAGCGGAGGGGGTGGGGAGGAGGTGGGGGATGGGGCTCACGTTCAGCCCGGGTCCACATGCAGCGTGGTTTTCCTTTTGAAAAATCCCGAGGCCTGGCCCACACTGACTGAAATGATTATGTACTTTTGTTGTACAACAAATTATCATCCTTCGCTCTTGCACCAGGTCTTTCTGCAGAGAATGCAGGTTGTAGTGATTTTGTCATACAGAGTAATATGTCACATAGAGCATTCTGGATTTAGACCAATATATACAGTTTCGGGCCTAAGCAGTAACATATGTTTGGAGGAGAGATCGTTTCATTTTACTGGAATGGACAGTAAGTAGAAACACATTCCAGATTTCTATTTTTTCCCCTTGCCCTGAAATTTGGCAGCCGGAGCTCAGGTTTTCAGCTGCTCTCGAACTGCGGTGTTCGAGTGCTGCGCGGCCTGTGCGTCTAGCGACTGGTGACTAATGGAATCAAAAATCACTGCTCACCAGGTTTCCCGGAGCCCCTCGGACAGCTGTGTTAAGGGAAGGCAAACAGTACTCGAAATTGGCCCAATAGCAGGCCAGCTAAAGCTCACAGCTTCTCCCTAGCTGATTTTATGCTTTCGAAGTCTGGTCTCGTGAAAATCATTCTTTAATTTTTCCTTCTGGATCAATCTGAGAACTGGCCTGGTCATGGACTTTGAGACAGAGAGAGTGGTGCAGTGATTCCCAAAGATACCCAGGGACACCATTACCAATTGGCATCTAATTCTATAGTCAGAAGCAGCCATCACTGAGTTAGAGATACCTTTTTCATGCCATTGGGTACGTATTTTGTGCCTATTCTGTACCAACCTTGTTTCATTCAAATCCTCCCAGAATGGTATCTTTCCTGTGCACTTGATGGTCAGACTTTCTGACCTCGAACCCAGCTCTCCTTCCCGTGGAGCGTGGCTCAGTGCTTTCCATACAGTAGCTCGTAAGTGACACTTTTCTGTCCAAGGCTTAGTTTGCATAGGCACCTACGGGATTAGGAGTTATTTGGCTGTAGGAACCTGAGTTTTCTTTATGCATCTTGTCTTCCTATTTTGGGCCTGGTATAAACTCTTTGGAGCAGTGGTCCTTAGAGAGGAATGGTTTTTGTCCCTCAACATGGCATTTGGTAATATCTGAAGGAGAGGTTTTGATTGTCACCATTGAGGGAGAGGGTGTTACTAGCATCTTGCGGGTAGACATTGGCTGTGTTATTAATACAGGAAAGTCCCCACAACAAAGGATTACACAGCCCCAGATGTCACTAGTGTTGACATTGAGAAGCCCAACTTTAGAAGCAAAGCAGGCAGGCCGAGCCTCGAGCTAGTAAAAACAATCCAAATGATGTGTTTTGAAGATTTAAAAAAAAAAAACAACAAAACATTCAATATACTTGCTTAAAATTTAAAGCCATGGTCCACCAAACTTAGTGCACAACTAAAAGAAATTGATGATCAAAGAGAGATATGAGTAGAGAAACTTCAGCTAGAGCAAGAGCTTCCTGCCAGCAGGGATTGTATAAATTCCTGATCTGGGGCATGGCACAGGTCTTAGTTTCTGATGTCTGATCGAATAAATAGCATTTCTGGGCGGAGAGCATTACAGTGGATTTCACAGTCACTGAAGTGCTATGGGTTCAACACTCTTAACTCAGTTCTCTAACCATGACCCTTCATTCTGCTTGGGAGCCCCTCGCGCCCCTGGCAGAGGGTGTTGGCTCTGGTTGTGATCTAGAGTCATTTTCCTCGGGAGGGAACAGTCACTATGGGGAGTGATCGCTGGTCAAGAAGATGAACAGGTGTTTTAAAGGGCCTAGGCTGTGGATGGGGCCCTCTCACCCAGTAGGCCATCTCCGGGGCCTAGCAGACAGGACCTACGTGCTTCCATACTTCCCAAAGGAGTAGAGCGTCGTGGAGCAACTTCCTGGCTTGGTGTCTGTGCCCAGATTGTAGTCCGTCTAGGAAAACCCTTTCCCTCACTTGGCCTGTCCTTTGTGCCCTGTGGAAATTAGGGAAATTAGCTGATACTAAGAACTGCTATTTATTGAATGCTTGGTATGTGGTGGGCACAATTGGCATACATTCCTTTTCATGTTAAGTATAACTCATTTCCTTGGTCTCTCATTGTCTGAGAGGAAACTGAGGCTGGGAGGGAAGCGACTTACCGGAAATCTCACCACCATGAGGAGGCAGAGCTCAGGGCTCTCCTCCATTCTCACCAGCCCGTGAGTCACAGATCAGCACTTCCTGTTTCCCTGCTCTGGGCTCCCTCGGCCAGAGTCCCTGCCATAGGCCCCGTGTCCTGGGCCTGCAGTCTCTATGGTCCCAGAGACTTCTCTGCGTCCTCCCCTGGGGTCAGTGCTGCCCCCCTGAGGCTTGGAGGACATATGCTGACTTGGAACATACACAGCATGGCTGTCATCCTCTCTCTCTCTCTCCGCGCGCACACACACACACACACACACACACACACACATGCATACACGCATACACACATGCGCGCTCGTGCACGTGCACGCTATCCTAGGTACTGTGTCCTTGGAGAATGATATCCCAGGTGGAGTCTGACTGCTGGTTTTCATCACGTTACAAGCTGGCTTGGAGAGCAAGGCTCATTTAGAGACGCATTATTAAAGGGCCATGCTTTCCGCCAAGATTGTTTCTAAGTGTGTACATTTCGAATTCATTTACTTTGCAGCCATCAGCTGAAGTCAAGCCGTTCTGTCCGTGTCGCGTACATTTTCGTTCTTGGGAAGGCCTGTTTCTGCAGCCACGGCCGCCGCACATGTGTGCCAGGGGCAGGGTGAGGGCTGGAGCTGCCCAATGGCTTTTCCATGTGGTCCTTGTGGTTGTCTAGGAGTTTACACTTTCTCAATTTCCCAAAGCCCACACCTGTGCCCAGACAGGGCTGCTGAGTCCAGGGCAGCCCATGGCAGGCAGGCCACTGTCAGGGGCAGGGAGGCCCCTCACAGGCGGACCTGAGTCTGCCGGCTGGAGAGAGGAGAGGAGAGAAGAGAGGGAAAATGAGATGTTGACACACGCTCCAGAGAGGCCAAGGAATTCTGTTTACTCCTCGGTGATATTTCTGCCTTTTGTTGTGGCAGAGACCTGCCTTTTACTGTGTTGCTGAAACATCTTCAAAGTCTGGAAATCGGAGGGCATTCCAATAAAAACTTTCGCTGGGCGGCAGTGGGGAGAACCCCAAATTCAGATCAGGTCTGAGCCCTTGGCAGCCACGGTGAGAACTGGGCAGCAGTTGCTGAGAGCCAGTGAAAGAAATCAAGGGCCCCTGTCTCCTCAGTGACAGGAGAGGGGAACGGAGCACTCAAGGGGGAAGGTCCAGCTAGAAGAAGGGCACATCGGGAGGCCAAATAGAACCTGGTTTCACCACCAATTCTGTATGTTATCTGCCACTGGCCTCTCTGAGCCTCAGTTTTCTCATCTGTGAAGTGGGTGTGCATATCTGTGCGTGCATGTGTTTAAACAACCATTAGGAAGGCTCACATAGTGATTAGAGGCAAGGTGTATGAAGTGCTTGGTACCTGGGAACTGTGAACAGATTTTAGTACTCCATCTCCTCGCTAATAGAGAGACATTTCTTAGGGCCCCTCTCTGAGCAGTGTCTCTCCCAGCATTTCAAGGACTGGCTATCTCTTGGTTCTTCCACCTCCCAAGATGAAGGAAGGAAAAATCTACGGTTCCCTAACTGGCAGTGAGCCCTGTGCCAGCTGCCTGGGTTAGCATCTGCGTCCAACAGCCTAACAATGAGGATTGCCACCGTGTGACCATTCTGATGTAAATTGAGAGCAGAAGCCACCAGTCCCCAGGAGCAAGAGATGCCCGAGAGGTGAGATGCCCATCTCTGTGACCAGTGTATCCCTGTCCTTATAGGGAGAGGCTCTTACATGGTCCCTCCAAGCTCTGCACACTGAGCTCGGGCAGCTTCCAAGTTCACAGTCAAACACCGCGCATCATTTGGGTTGAGCTGCTCATTATAAAGCCTCATGCGTATTGGTTGCTGTGGTCATTCATTGATTCGTCCATCCATCTGTGTGCCAGGCTGCAGTTATGAAGCACAAAGGGACTGGCTATGGGGGACAGAGAGGCACACCAGCCCAGAGGGACAGCTCAGGGGCTGGTGGAGCCCAGAAACGCAGCCCAGTGCAGCCTGACAAGGTCAGAACAGGTAGTATTGGACCCAAAGTCCCCTCCGAACTGTCTCACTTTGGTCCAAATGCCCAGGTTTACACAGTTGCCTGGGTCTGTTGAGGAGAAATTCTCTGAGAACTGCTGTCAGGTCTCTGATTTATTAGACATCTTTAAGATTCGGACAGACCGTAGGAGTAAGGGCAGGGAATGTGAGCTGGTACTGCGTGCTCTGCTGGAGAGGCGGTGGGATGAACAGCGCTGTCCCCTCAGGACCCCATCCATCTGCTCCTGAGAATTGCTTGGGGGCGGGGTTGCCAGGGTGGGTGGCTCTTTCTCAGAAAGGAAGCGTGAGTAAGGAAAAGGGGGAAGAGGAGGTGGCTGGGCCCAGACAGGGCTGTCTGGGCTCGTGGGGAGCGGAAAGTGAGCAAGGAGGTTCTCTGGAGAAAATGACTTTCCACTCAAACTGAAGGTGGAGAGGACATTGGGCAGGAAAGAGCAGCAGAAAGAGTATGCAGGGCGGAGAACAGAGTATATGAACACAGGACAGCCTCAACAGGGTGGTGTGGACACAGTATCTCAGACCAGAATATCTCAAGGTGCAGGGGACAGGAAGGCAAGCCAAGGACCTGCCTGTCACAGGGATTCTTTGCTTGTTTGAATTTCAGAGCTTTATTATTGTTATTATTACTATTATTGCATTACCGGGGATCAATCTCAGGACCTTGCACTTGCCAGGCAGGCAGCAGCACCGCTGAGCTATGTCCCTGGCCCCCAGCTTACCTTATTCCTGACCCTCCTTTATTATTTCATTCTGGATCCTTCTTCTTTCTTCTCTGCTTTGCCCCACAGTGAGCCTGTTAGTTGCAAACTTCACTTTCTTTTTCTTCAGCCCAAATCCTCTATAGATCCCCAGTTGCCTCACGGGCAGGAGGAATTCCAACTTCCTACCTTGGCTGTGGAGGGTCTTCTGGCTGTCACAGTCCGGTGAAGTGGGTAATTCAGACCTTAAGCTTTAAAGCATACATTCTGAGCTCTGACAACTTCTGTTCTTTCCTGACCCTCAGCCTCCTCATCTGCAGTGGGCACAGGAAATGAGATGGTGCCTATATCTCCCAGAAAGCTGATAGTTCCGGTTCAGTGGCCTCTGATTATCTGGCCAACCTGTTGCTCCTCTGCTGTCTGCTTATATCAGTTCCGGCTGGTTCACATTGATACCGGCAGGCCTAGCGGTCTTTCACATGCTCCACGCCTTTGTGTCTGCAGCCTCGTCTGTCCCGGACGCCCTCTCTGTGGCTAGCTGCCTACCCAAGACCCTGAGCAGCCCTCTCTAGTCTCTCTCCTTTGCTTCATCCAGGGCACCATTGAGGTCTGTCTGACCTCCATGCCCCAGTGCTTGGTGATTCAGGACGTCTCATGACCTCTTGAACCTTAAGGGCATGACATGGAGTCAGGAAGCCCAGACTCAGTCAGAACACTGATTCTGACCCACTTCCCTCAGCATTTCTCTTCCTGTCAGAGTTGGCGGCACAGTCCTGAGCTAAGCCCTTGCTTATGAGGTTTTTCTGGTTGTTTAACTCCAGCCCAGGTCCCCAGCTACAGAGGAGTTTATGGTACCGACCTGATTTGCTCCCCCTAGAACCCAGGCCAGGCCACCCACTAGATGGGAAGCCTAGCGCAGTGCTAGTCCTGTGGTTTCACCTCACTTGAGTGATGCCGGGCAAGCTGTGCCCAGGGAAACTCAGGTCACCAGCTGGGCATGTGAGCAGGGTGAGACAATTGTCCCTCTTCCTCCTGCCTCCACACAGGGGCACAAACGCCCTTGAGCTTCTGCCCTAAGGCCTCAGAGAGGCCCTGGGGTCTGGGTTTAGGTTATGAGATGTCCCAATTGGAAAAGATCTCAGCCAACATTGCACATCTTGAATACTGAACATTTACACAGCGCCTGGCATGTGCCAGGCTCTGAGTTGCATGCTGTGTGGGCTGTGCTGTATGTATTTCATTTAACTTTCCAACTCTGAAGACTAGAGAGGGCTACTCTCCCCATCCCTTACTTACTCACACAGAGAGGTCAAGCGGCCAAGGTCACACCACCCGTAGAGCCGGAAGTCAAAACAGGAATTTGAACAATGGAACAAATACTTGCAAATACGTGTGATGCTTCTCATTTTGTAGATACAGAGGCTGAGGAGGGGGGAAGGGCTCATCCCACACAGCAGGTAGACACCGGACCGAAGAACACGTATCCCCTCATGCTTTGGAAAAGGCCATTTCTCTCCTTCTTCAGTTTCTTGCTATAGAATCATCCCCTGCCTTTTGTCTGTGCCCATCCAGAGGTGGGTTTGGGCCCAGCCGAGTGAGTTTAACCAAGTGACTGCATCTTTCAGAGTCATCTTGTGCAGTGGGTAGTGGGCATTCTACGTGAGAAGGGGCAGGCACCAGGCCTGGCAGGTGATGAGTGAGCGGGAGGACGGGGAAGGAATGTTGTTATTTTCCCTCTTGCACAACAGATTGGAATCACCGATAGGAAGAATGTGAGAGTGATAGACGCAGATTTTACCTGGGCCCAGGAGGAAGTCAGACCCGAGGCCCTGAGAAGAGTCGTTCTTTCTCTTCCTGGGCACAGCAGGGCAAGCGGTAGAGAGGACTCTTCAGAGCTGGGCACACAGGCTTGCTTCTCAGTGCTGCTTCTCAGGGCTCCATCCGGGACTTCAGGGAGATGACAGTGTCTCAGATGAACCACAGAGGTACGCGGTCGTCGGTATTTCCTGAGCCAAAGCAGTTGGTCATGCCTGGCTTCTAGTAAGAACATTACTACTGAGTGAGCCCACGCTTGCTGAGCACGTGATTAGTCAGACCCCAGGCCCCTGGGCCACCTGCACGATGATATGTGCGTCCTTCAACAGTTCAAATTAGAGGTGGAGACGGAGGAGGGGACACATGGGCCCTTAAGGCGTGACAGACATTGTGCACCTCAAACCTGCGGCATAATTCTGAGCTTCCTAATGGGCCAAGCAGAAAAGGAACACAGATCACATTGCCTGCGTCGTGTAGAAGCTCCAGAGACAGATGTTTATGTTCCTGGTTACAAATTCTGGTTCACTCCTGGGGAGAAATTCAGACACAGACCGGTTTAGCTACTCAGCCGGGTCACAGAGCTGTGAGTTAGGGCTGGATTCTGGAGCTGGCTCTTCGGCACACCAGTGGCCACTCTGCCATTCCAGGCTGCCAACCACGGATGGCGCCTTGCTGTGTACCAGGCCTAGGTGTACTCGTGTGATCTCCCATCTCTGTCCCCACTTGGATGGATCCCAGTTTGCCACCAAATGTGCCATGGCCGAGGGCCTTGGATCTGAACTTTCTGGTGAGCAGCCCTACACAGTCACTTGGAGGACAGAACAGGGTCTGTGCGCCATTGTGGGTACTTCAGGAGGCAGTGGCCTTCCCCACAGCTTCCGGGACAAGAGATGGATGCTGGGTGACCCTGCCTATAAAATGGCAATATTACATACCATAACCTAAAAGTAATCGCTTAATATATGGCTTTAGAACCCTAAAGCAAAGTCACATGTTCTCTGGAGCCTCTTCCTTGTACCTTGCAAGAATGCATGAGGTTGACATGTTAGTTGTTCTGGGAGTTTCTTGAATAACCGTAAACCCGGTAACATTTTATAGAGGCACATCCCTGTGCCTCTTAAAGTATCCCATGAAAGGCGAAGTCTTAAGATACTGAGGAGGGGAGTACAACTAGCCTGCACCTGAGCCTCCTGGGTTAGACATGGGGCCTGGTACCTGCGGTGAGTTTACCTCAGGTGATGGGTTGTATGTGTCAACGTGGCTGGCCCACGGTGCACAGATACTTTCCCAGACATTACGAGGAATGTTTCGGTGATAATGTTTTTGGATGAAATTAACATAGAAATGGCTGGACTTTGAAACAGATTGATCTCCTGTAACATGATGGGCCTCACCCTATCAGGTGGAGCCCAAGTAGTGCAGAAAGACTGAGTGACCTCTGCATTGTGCGGAGTGATGGCTGGGCCACTAACTCTCTTCTGGGCTCCAGCCTGCCAACCCACCTTGCCATTGCCAGACTTACCAGCCTCTGCTGTTGCTTCAGTTCCTTCAAATCTCTCTCTCTCTCTCAATCTCCATATACACATGCTCCTTGACTTACATACAATGAGGTTGTAACCCCCATAAGCCCTTTGTAAGTCAAATATATTGTAAATGTGTTTAATAGTCTTATAAATCCATCATAAAATCGAAATCATTAAGTTGAACCACTGCAAGTTGAGGACCCTCTTTCTATGCCCTGAATCTATATCTATCCTACTCAATATGTATACATGTATAATCCACAGTATAAATTACCTTACACACAGACTCACTTACGTCCTACTGACTCTGTTCCCCTGGAGAACTCTGGGTAGTCCTCCTCATCTGGCCAATGAGGGGAGTAACGGATGGGGCTGTGCTGAGAACGAGACAAGGGCACACACCGTAGCAAGGCTCACAACTGCAGAATCCCGTGCGTGTTCCACGGCCCAGATGGTACTGAGGGTAGATGCCACCCGCAGGGCAGCCCTTCCCCTCCAGTAAACCAGGGGGCTTTGGATACATAAGGAGTTCAGGTTCTCGAGCTTGATTTTTGGTCTGTGTTAAGTTTCTAGAGTGTTTGTGTATGTTTATGAAAAGGACATATTTCCCCATACCCTCAGCCCTAAAAGACTGAAATGGAGCACCCTGTGTCAGGTTTAATGTATTTTAGAAGAGGGGAGAGATGTGAGCACTCTTGTGTCCGTGTGCCGGACACTACTGTCTTCATTATTAATCATATGCTACTGTTGTCATTATTGGTGCCAGAAAGATTAAGTTGATGGAGGGAGGCATCTTCCCACCCCCCACCTGCTCTGACCTTCCTGCTGTGTTCATCGCTTCCCCACATATGTTCATCCCCAAGAAGACTTTTCTTTTCATCCATGGGCTTCCTGCCCCTTCTGCCAGGGTCAGTTGCTGGTCCTGTAGTTGCTGTGTGAGCACTAAATACCTTGACTCAGGCTGCCAAGGGCTTATTTGACTCCAGGTGGATCAGAATAGTCCTTATGTGGACTGTTCCTCAGAGACCACTGTGCTGGAAACCAGAAATGTTTAGGGGACTAAATCAAGTGTGGGTTGCTGTAGCTTGATAAGTGTTTCCCCTGTGTTGAAAGCCTAACTGCCAGCTTGTGTCTGTGGGAGGTGGTGGGACTTTTAAGAGGTGGGACCTTGGGAGAGATCTGTAGGTCACTGAGATCGTGTCTTTGAAGGGAATTGTGGGACTTTTTTCCTCTCATTTCTTGGCAATGAGATGAGTGGTTATGCTTTGGAATGTGGAACCCCCATGACATGCTACCTTTCCACAGGGCCAAAATAGAAGTCACTCCATTGTGAACTAGAACTTTGAAATTGTGAGCAAATACAAACCTTTCTTCCTTATAAGTTTATTATCTCAGGCAATTTGTTATAGTGTTGGAAAGCTTACTGCCACATCTTCTGAAGCTGAAATGAGCCAAGGCCAGTCTTGTGAGTGTCCAATTTGTGCAGCTGCCCAGGGCATAATGTTCAGGGGATATCATATTTGATTTTATATGCTATGAAGCAAGGTGCTCTATTTTCACTGTGCACTGGGCCCTATAGATTTTGTAGCACGTCCTGCTCCAAGGGTACAATTGTAGGTCATTATCTTCAGAGACTCCACTCCCCAAGGGTCCTTCATTGGGTGAGAAGCCCCTCATTCATCCTTTGGATTCTGTCCTTTTCAGATAAGCCAAGTTCTTTGTATTTCCAAATTTAAGATTCTGAAAATAGTGAAGCCCCTCACTCTCCAGCGGGCCAGAGAATCCCTAGTCCTCTTGGACACAAAGTTCTCTTTTCCTTCTAGAAAGGAGAGAAGAAAAATACTCTTACTTCTTCATGGCCACATCCCTTGACCTCTTCACAGAGCTCATCCTCCATCAAGGAACAGAGTTTATTCATGGGTTCTGCATCTTCTGCCTAAACCAACCACAGATGGAAAATATTTGGGAGGAAAATAGCTCTACAGGTACAAAAGTTTTCTTGGCTTTACATCCTAAATAATACAACTACTTACACACCACTCACATTATATTTTGTAGTACAAGTCATTTACAGATGATTTAAAGTGTGAAGAATATGTGTACTTTGTGCAACTACTACACCATTGTGCGTGACAGAGTTAGGCGTCCATAGATTTTGGTAGCCCAGGCCGTGCTGTAAGCAAGTCCCTGAGGACTGTCTTCCTTTGAGAGCTAGATAAATGGTAACTCTTTTCCCCCCATGGGTCAGTAGTCTGGGGTTGGCTATTATAACTCCCATTTAACAGATGAATGAACAAAGGTCCAGAGAGGTTCAGTGGCTTGCCAACTTCTTACTCTTCCCCAAGTTTCCGTTGATCTTGACCAAGAAAAGAAAGGAGGAAATGAAGGCATGGGTGAGTACAGTTACTGATGATATCATTTGTACTTTCCAAATAAAAATCCTTGGCTGATTTTATAACCAGAAGAAATGGACACTGTTTCCTAATAGACACCCACGATGAGACCAATGCAGGCTCAAGAATGAACATGTTTATTTCTTGTGGCCCTCCTGACAGCTCTAAGAACTACTGTGTGACCGCTTCTGTGTTACAGATGGTAATACTGAGGTTCAAAGAAGCCAAGAAATGCGTCCAGGGCCATGTAGAACTGCAGAGTTCAAACCTGGGCAGGGATCACTGGTTGCAGCCCCAGGTGGCCATTTAAACCCTACTTGTTAGCCGAGACACTGTCCGTTCCGAGTCACGTAATGCTCTGCAGTTGGGAAGGTCTATGTGGAGCTCAGAGGAGGGTTTCAATTTCCAAGCCGTGGTCTGACCACTCATGTTTTTGAAAATTAAAAATTAAATCTTGGCTCTGACCCAAGAAGGAGAAGCAGTCTTCTGCTCTTGGAGCGCAGCCCACTCGCCCTCATGAATCGGGGGGTTCTATCCTGTGAGGGAAACAGGAAGTGCAGCTGCCAAAAAAGAGCCCGTGACATGCCTGCAGCCCATGAACCCGAGAGTGATTGCTGTGGGTAGAGAGGGAGGCGGCTCTGCCCAGCCCTGATGAATGGGGAAGGCCATGACGTTTTGGGGTCTTCCAGGAACCTGATCCAGGCACAGGAGGGAGCTGAGTTTGCTGAAGGGATGTGCCAGGATGAGGTCAGGACTCCGGGGACAACACTCACTCAGACAAGACGCTGCTGCCGCAGCCAGGCAGCCAGAACGTGGGGACTGTGAGCTAGACTGCTTCCGTCGACACCTCCCATATCTTCTAGGTCTTTCTCCGGCCTCTTCTTGAAAGCCTGACAGCTCTTCTGAGTGGCTGTCAGCTCTGCTCTCTCACCAGCCTGTTCAGGTCTTGTCCTGCCTCTTCACTACCTCCCAGTTGGTCTCCTGTTTCTGATCTCACCTTCTCTACATCTGTCTCTGGGCTGAGCCCAGTACGATTCCGGTGCCGGTCCTCAAGGGCTGCCCTGCAAAGTCGAACACATTGGAGGACTCAGCTGAGTCCTGCGGCTCAGCCCACTCTTCTGCCATCTTTTCCAGGTTAGTTAGTCACACTAAACAAGAGGAGCACAATCTTCCCCGCCTCCAGGTAGTTGCTAAGGAGTGCTGTATGTCTCCTCATAGCCTCTGGCGACAAGGAGAAAGAGGAAAACTCTCAAGGCCTCCATGCCTGAGGTGGCCGTCTAGCTTAGTGGTTAGAAGTGTGCACGGTATTGCCCATTGAAGGTCCAACTCACCAAGGAACCACTGGTGACCTTGAACTTCTTCCTTGACCATCTCTGACCTCCTTTTCCTGAGTTATATGGGGTAGGGGTGATTAATACACGAGCTCATCATGTGACGTGATGGGCTAAGGTAGGTCAAGGCCTCGGGACAGTGCCTGGCGTGCAGTCGCAGCAGGCTAGCCTCCCATTGTCGTTGTTGTTATTCCCAATAATCAGACCTCAGTGTCTGGGAAATTGTCCCTTTGCTGCCAGCAGGGAGAGATGGCATGAGCCTCAGTCTTTCTTTTGAAATATCCACATCAGTTGACATCAGCGTCCAAGGTGGATTCAGTTTGTTGTACCTAACAGCCGGTTCCCCAGGGAAAATTCCCACTGAGACTTTATTGGGTACATGAACAGGTAGGTACACCTGTTTATCCCTTCCTTCCCTGCTGGGTTTCCAGCCAGTCAAGTGTAGGTGTGGTCATGGAAATCTGAGGTTTATGTTCTCGTTAAACTGATGAGCTACCTGGTCTTACTGTGTCCAACCTCATTTCCTCTAGTTATCAAGTCATAGGCATGAACAAAACCAAAAATAAGAAGAAAAAAATGTAAAAATCCTTTTATACGGCTTGTTTGTTTTCCTACAGCAGTTTGCTTTTATTTAAAATCATGTGATTCCAGTGAAATATGACCCATATGTCTCTGATCCATTTACTGATTAATGAATTTATGACTGCAAAAAAATGGCTTTGAGAGGACAAAGTTTTATACAAAGTCTCAGCATCATTATTATTTACACTTAGACATCAAAGAGCTCTTATGAAATATCTTGTTAAGTGGCTGAGTAGCTTTGCTGGTCAGAATGTTTTCTTTTGAATTCATGATGGCTGCTGCTGTTTCTTCCTTTCCCTTCTTCCTCCGCTTCTTCTTCTCCCTTCTCTTTATTTCTGAAGAGGCTCCAGTGGAAATTGAGTCCTGAGAACATATTTGAGATCTGACTCACAGCGAACGAGGCAGATTGTAAGTCTGTCCAAATAAGACCAGGTTCCCCTTGTATAAAACACTAATGGCCTGAAAAATGATGTGCGCTTACAGAGTGAAGCGAACAAGTGGAGGTGGCCTAGGGACAGGTCAAGGGAGAGAGAATAATAAGTTTATGCTACCAGGAATTAAAAAAAAGTAAGACACAAAGATTTCCAAATTGAGAGTCAAATGTTCTAGGGACGTTTTTTTTGAGGAGTTTGAAGGGTGGGAGGGAGAGTCTAGGGAAATTGGTTCAATATTTTTTTGAAGAAAACTTGTTTGTTCAAAAGTAAAAAATTAAAGGACCCAAGGTCAAGGGTAGATTTTTGTCTTCCTGTTTATTTTTATCCTGGATTCAGCTCTCTCTCCACATCCGATCCTTTGCCAAGTGCCATGGAATTTTCTCTCCCATCAGTCCTGTCTCTCTACCCATCCACAGCAGGTTTTCTTGATCTCTTCCAGGGTCTGAAGGAATGTCCTCACCTCTTTCTCCCTGGTCTCCTGCTCCTTCCCTCCACTCCATCCCAGGGGGAGCTGGTCCAGCTGATGCTTCAGAGTCACAACGCAGACGGACTTGTCTTACTGTGCCTGGCATCTGGGTGAAAGCAGAAGCTGAGAATCAGGTAGATGGAGTCACCAAGGAGGAGGACAGAGCAGGGATCCAGCCTGGAGCCCTTGCGCGGGACCATCTGGCTCCATCCTAAGGGCACCTGCAGACTCAGTTCATACTACCTTGCCTGGGCACGGGCTGTTTCCTCTGGTAGAGAACACCCTGCTCCTCCCAGTGCCCCTTGGCCTGGCACACTTCTGTTGGTGCCTCAGAATCCAGGTCCTGGGCTCTTCTTGGGGGAAGCCTCCCTCACCCCCGGAGGCTTCTGTACACCCATCAACATCCATTCCCGTTCCTCAGGGACAACACCCCAATCTGAAGGTCTGGCTTCCTCCTTCAAGTTCAGGAGGGAGCAGATGACACACACTTTGTCAACAGCCCATCAGTGATTCCACCTCTCTGGGGGATCACAGTGGTTGATGGCAGGAGTGGCGTGTGACTCGAGCAGGTCCAACAATGCTCCATCCTGGGGATTTGGCTGAGATGAAAGTAAAGTGGGATATTGCTTCAGAAGGCTCCTAACATGGGGCTGTGTAGCATGTTGACCAGGCGCCTCTGGCAGATATCTCAGCCTGGGGAGGGAAATTTTCTGAAGCATTTCCTGAGCCTGCGCAGAGATTCTAAGCACACTGTTGAATTTCTGGACCAAGCCATGTCTGAAGCTACTTTCCCTGGACTATTCAGAAACATGAGCATCTACCTCTGCCCCATTCCCCTTAAATCAATTCCGGGAAGGCACCTGTCTCTTGTCATAAGAAGATGACATTATCTAATGTGACCTGCTCCTCCTCTGAGATTTTGGGACCTGGAATAATTCTGTGTCTTTTATTCATGCCCACGTGTGCGTCATTCAGTCACATCTCTGGTATCTGACTCCTACAGAGATTGGGGCTTCTGTAACTGTTGTGTTGGCACAGGGCAGGGAATAGCACAAAGCCGGCATTAAAGTCCACATTAGAGCCAGTGAGACCCAGGATAGAGTCCTGGATCTGTCCCTGATTGATAGTAACTTTGCTAAGTTCCTTATACGTCCTCCTCAAGTCCCCCCCTGTGTCATGGAAGCTCCCTCTACAGGGTCATTACAGGGGATGAATAGAGCCCACTCCACTGCCCTGAACACAGCAACTGGCCACCACAGGTGTGTAATACATGGTAGCTGGGGTTAGGACTAGATGCTGTCCAGGGGAGTCAGTCCTATGAAGTCGCACACAGGCATCACAGGGGTGTGATGCAGGGTGGGGACGATTCACACAAACTCAGCCACAGTTACGGTAAAGGGCGGCAGCGCTGTTCCCGGACACTGGTGGCTCCGGGCTGGGAGGAGCTGAGGAGCGTGGGAGGAACTGGGCAGCTCATCCTGGCCTGTCCCCAAGGCCACGGTGGGTCTTAGGGGGTGCGTGGGCAGGGATGGAGGCAGAAGACGGTCTTTCCAGAAGTTCTCCCCAGCCTGCGCACCCTCGCTCCACCCTGAGCTCTTTGTGAAGAGCAGTTCAAGGTTCAGAACTCAGATGTTGACTTGATTTACAACTGTTGCTCTCAGTGTCCTAGCCATGTATCTCTAGGCAAGTTATTTACCTTTTCTGTTTCCTCATCTTCAAAATGTTATTTTTTTAAGAAAAATGAGATAATGTGATTTAAGCTCTCAGACCAGTGCCAACAATGCTAACTTAGGTTCAAGAGTTAAAATGAAGTCTGTGAAGGCTCCAGCTTCTTGCCTTTCTGGCACCAGCCTGTAGCAGGGGCCTAGACCCGGAAGGGACACCTAGAGCAACCTCCCAGGCAGACATGGGTAGTGGCAGAGGGTGGGGATGATGAAGGTCAGCTGCCAGCATGGCACCTGGTCCTCTGGATGACATACTCTGCCAGTTTTCCTGCTCCCTGTGCCTCAGTTTACTTACCTGCCCAAGAGAAATACTAACCGTGTTGACCTTATCTGGTGGATTTAAGAATGATACAACTCAATGGAAGCAATACATGTAGAACTCTGCCTGATATGTGACAAGGACTCCATCAGCATTATTTCTAGAGGAATATTGCCCTGAAAGTCTTCCATCTCAAAAGAAAGAGAGAAACATGTGCCTGCCCTCAACAAATGTATAGTCTAAGTCCAAGTCACACAGATGACAATAAAGACAGCTCTGCAAATGCGAAGTGGAAGAGAGTGAGGTACCTTACCTTGATGAGGAGCCAGTGGGAAGTGCCATGAATCCTTGCGCCAGGCTCCTTGCTGCTGCGGAACACATGCCCCAGTGCTGTGGACTCTTCTTGGGTCAACCCAGAATAATGCCCCCGTTTCCAGCACTAGCCACACAGGCCTGGTGAAGACTGACACCCGTGGCTGTCTATCCCCCAACCCTGGAGCTGGGGTGTAACCAGAGCTTAAAGGCGACTGGTCCAGGAACAGGCACGTGATGTAATCAGAGCCCCTGGCAAGAGGTTCGTACTAGAGTTGGTGAAAAGAGTTGTCCTCTTGTCCCAGCACTGTGAGGTTGCAGGTTCCAGCACCAGCTGCTGGGGCCAGGCTTCGAGCTCCATGGGGCAAACACGTGTGACCTCTACAGGGGAGCAGAGGAGGGAGAAATGGCAAGTGGGATCCCAAGGGACAGAGGACATGGACTGAGAAGGAGATGGAGGGAAAGCATGTGCTTGAATCCCGTGAGCTTCCCTGTGGTTTAGTTACATGAGCTCCTGAATCCCTTAGTAGCTTAGAGTGCCACATTTCATGGAATCTAATATGCCGTCCACGCATGTGAGATAAGGAGCACCAGTCAGTGCTGGGGCACTGACCTCACGAGGGATTGATTGCAAGCACAGTTTAAAGACCTGGGTGTGGGGAGAGTCCCGATGTCCTTGGAGAGGCATGTGGTATTCAGACTGGGCTGTTCCTCACAGAACAATTCTATTGTTTTGTGAGCTCTTCCCTCCCCCTGCAGAAGTGTATGGTGGACAGAGAAAGCCTGTGCTGCCTTCATCTTTCATCTCTTAGGAAGTGTTCTTTGGAGGGGAAAGGAGGGGAGAGAAGCAGACCATGCACTTGTGGAGGTGGAGAAACAGTCTTGTCTCAGCAGTAGCTAAGCTGAAGTCCTCCAGGGCAAGCCTGGACTATGCCTGAGGAGGCTTGTTACTCACCTCTCACCCGATTTCACGGCACAGCAAAGCAAGGCCTGCTTTGGGTAACTGGTCAACCTAGGTCAGAGACTCGGGTGCCTCAACCCCAAGGTCCCAGCATTCAGGAACTGCTAATGGCTTCCTTCCTGCTGGAGCAGGAACGTCTATCTGCCTACAATAAATGTACAGTCTAAGTCAAGGTCATCATCAAGGACAATAAGGACAGCTCTAATAAGGACAGCTCTGTAAATTGAGAGACTGAAGTATCTTGACTTGATAAGGAGCCAATGGAAAGCGCCATGAACTCTGGCACCAGGTTCCTTGCTGTTGTGGCACACATGACCCCAGTGCTATGGACTAAAATTATCAAATAAATTCTGGGTATGGTGACGCACGCCTACAATCCCCGCACTCAGCCAGCTGAGGCAGTGGATTGCCACGAGTTCGAGGCCAGCCTGAGCCATATAGTGAATTCAAGGCCAGCTTGAACCTTGACAGTGAGACCCTTTCTCAAAAAACCAAAGAGGGAGAAAAGTGTTGAACAAGACACATTCTGCTGAGGAGAGGACAGTGTTTTCTTTGAGTAACTAAGAAACCACTAGTTCTGATATTCTTACAAATTCCAGGAAAAGAACTCGCCCCTTACCCCTCTCGATGGCCTTTCCATCTAAGCATTTTGAGGTTGAAGGAGCTCTGTGAGGTGCGGGGATGGAGAGAGCAGTCAGCCCCAGGTCATTGCTGACTCATGGGTGACCTTGGGATCTTGGATACATCACTTCCACCGGAGGCCTCTGTTTCCCTCTCTGTACAATGACAGGAGCTGTGGGCTGACCTACTTCACCTTTGAGTGCTCCTGTAAGCCAAGTGAGAGCCTCACTGAAGCATGCAACAGTGTGCAAAGAGCTCACATGACCTTCTGACGCGGTAGTGTTTTCTCGGCATCCGTGTGATGACGTCACATGGTGACGTTCTCCTGTACGCAATGTCCACAGGCTCGCTGTATGTAGCTTCCCACTTTGTCCTCCCCCCACACTCCAGAAAGCATGTTAGAAAGCAAATGAGAGAGGATGACATTGTCATAGGACTATCCTTAAATAGACTTTATGTTGCATAATTTTAACCCAAATCACTTCAAACATCAGTGTTTTGTCATGAGCCAGTAATTATGTTGCCAGGTTTCTCCCAACTGCTTCTGATCCCAAGGTTGTCCAGACACAGTGGATCAAAGCGAAGGTTAAAACGGGCCCTTGAGACAGGGCAGACTTCACAAACATATAAAGACAGGGACAGCAAATGGCGTGTTAGTACCTGGTGTTCAAATTCCTCCTAGGGAGATAATTGCATGTTACTATGCACTGGGCTTGAGTTGGTAGTCATCGTGAAGGCCGCAGGTACCTGAGCTTCCAAGAGCAGAGACTGGTTGCTCCACACAGCAGAGGAAGAAGATATGAGAGTCCTCAGATATAATGTAGAAAAAAGGACGAGATGGAGAGAGGGATGGAGCCAGCAGGGGGTGGAACTTCTGAGGTCTTGACTGCCTTCCTGCTCTGTGATTTCTGACCTTTCACACTCTCCTTTCCTACCACAGGAAACCAAGGATCATGGCAAATGGTGAGACCTTGAACCTCTGTGCTCTGGGACATTCTAGAAAATTCTATTTTGTTCCAATCCATCAAACTGGAGGTTGTGGGCCATCTGAGTGAGGCCTAAGTGCTGTCAAGGTCTCTGTGACATTTGCTCTTTCATCTGCTTTGCACACATGGAACCAAAGATTGTCAAAACTGAGCAAAGCCAGCTCCTTCCTGCCCCTGGGTGCTGATTAAGTTATTATTCCTTTTGGTCCTTGTCCCAAGTTATTATACTTCCTCCTCTTTGAGGACTCAGATTGTGCCTCAGCTTAGTAAATCCCTTGGAGAATCCTACCTTTTGTTCTCATTTAGTATTTATTCATGTAGATATTTTATTTTGAAACAGTTTTGGATTTGCAAAAGAGTTATTAGGACAGAACAGAGAGCTCACATATATCCTTTCCCTAATTTCTCCTAAAGTACAAATGTTTGTCTACATAAAAACAATGATATGACACTGGTAACTAAACTACCCATCATACATAGGCTTGACTTGAATGTCACCTATTTTCCCACTATTGTCATCTGTTTGTCTCAGGGTGCCACAATGCGTTTGGTGCATACATCTCCAATCTGCAACTGTTCTCTGTTTTTCTTTGTTTCTCAAGATACTGACCACCAGGCATGTTAGCTGTCCACTTATGCACCTATAGATTCATTCACTGATCTAAGCTGATCCCAACTATAATGATCTTCTCTACTATTTTATGACTAGAATCAGAGGTCTTTTCAAACTTGTTCTGTTCTGTCTCCCATCTGCCTTTAGGTGATATCCTGAGCTTCCTAAGCCCCTTTCAGGTCTTGGAACATACCATTTTTCAAGCATTAAATATTCAGTGACATCTAATATAAAATTAAACTCTTATACCCGGTTTAAAAGTTCTTTCCTCTCTCCAGTTCTGACATCACCTGAGAATTCTTCAGATCAACCCTTAGGAAGAAGAAGGAAACATTGCTCAGGTTTCACTTAGGAAAACAGAAACTGTGCCAGGTATTTCCAACAGAAGAGTTTAATAGAGAAAATAGATTAGATAGGTTAGATTAGATTAGTTAGATTAGATAGATTAGATTAGATCCTACAAGCCTGAGGCAATCACTGTCATTTTGAGAGGTAAGAGCACTAGGGAAAAGCCCGGCCTCAGAGCTGACCCCTTAGAAGAGATGTAGCCACTGCTATAGACATTGTTGGAGGAGAGAGAGCAAGAGGGAGAGAAGGAAAGACAGAGAGAAAAGGAGAGAAAAAGAAAAGGGGAAAAAGAGGGAGAGAGAGAGAGACCATCAACCTCGTCAAAACAAAGACCATTTATTTGGGGCTAATTAGGACTGCAGTCTGGGAAAACAGATTCAAGCAATTTTGAAAATGTCCTCTGAGGTTTTGCAAAATGGTGGCTGTATTTACAGCTTTAAACCTCAAAGGAGTTGGCAATTACATCACTTGTTAGTCAGGAATTATGATTGGTGCTGGCAGAGGGTGACTTGTAAGAAGGGGATTTGGTATGGTGTCAGTGTCTAGGTAGTTTGGGGGAAAGGAAGTCCCTGTGCAGAGGGTCAGCAGAGGTTAACAGTGTTTCCAAGGTCATCTCTGGTGCAGAGGTAGGGATGTGAGTTTAGCTCAAACTGCCTGCCAAGTTCAGTTCCCCAACACATCTCAGATCTGATGAACGGTGGCCTCCTGTTCTAGGAGTGATGGTGTACCCTTCCCCAGCATTTGGGAGGCCGAGGCAGGAGGATCACCATGAATTCAATACCAATCTGGGCTACTTGGTGAGTTTAAGGTGATCCTGAACTACATAGACAGACCTTGTCTCAACAAAAAAACCAAAACAGACAAATAGAAAACAATGGCCTCCCAATCTCATTTTATGTGTCCAGAACCAAGGCTACCTAATTTGATTTTTTTCTTAACAGAACAGTCAGTCGTTTGCTTTTTCCTCTTTCTGACCTGTTAGTGACAGAAAGTCAAGTGATAGGGCAGATGACTTGGAGAGAGGAGTGAGAAGCAAGCAACACGAAGACATGGCTGGTCTTCCTTAAGCACCTCCTCCGCTTCTCCACACTCCACTCACTACGGGGTTCTGGCTCCATCAACACGGCAGGGAGCAAGGGCACATTGTATGGAGAGAAGCCTTGGAAATCAAGGCCCTGTGGTGTCTGAAGTGCACACAGTACATATCCAAAGTGTGTTACCTAGTGCTGGGGTGCAGGTAGTTGTGCTGAGTCATTACACAAATGCTGGCTTTCTCTTCTTGAGTGTTTTAGAGGCCTCCCAGTGGGGACCCTTGATTTTTCCATTTTCTATCTTAAGGAACAGTCCCTGGCTAGCAATGTACAAGTTCCACCTCTGGCTTCTAGAATGTTCTGGTGTCAAAGACAGACTTCTTGCTGGAGTCCTCGTGCCCTGTAGGCCTTCTTCTGGGATGGTGTCCTTTCTGGAAGTCCATGGTCCCATATATCAACTTTTTTTGCCCTGCTGAACTTTGGAAGAGCAGGTTGGTCCCGCTGCAGCATCTTCTCCTTCAATAGGCCTCATGGGCAGACCAACCAGCCTTTGGCTTTAGAATTCCTTCAAAGAAAGTCAAGGACCGTTTCTAGGTAACTCTGGATCTATCTAGAAGCTTTTCTAAAGATTTTTTTCACCAACCAACTCTTACAGCTCCAGAGAAACATACAGCAGGATAACTAAATAAATGGGCATAGTAAAGACATAATTATTCATAGAACAAGCTTCTGGGTTGCTTTAGCAATTCAGTAACTCTCCACCGGGGTCCCTGTTTCTTTGATCTTGCCCTCATGGTGGCAAGATGGCCATACCATCCCTGGGAATCACATCTTTGTCTGCAGAGTTGAGAGTAAAAAGACCACTTTCTAGATTAGTTGTGTTTTGTATCTTTCCCAAAAAGGCCTTAAGAAACTTTTGCTAACATATTATTGGCCAAAAGTGGACCATATGCCTAATCCTGGACCAATCAGTGATGAGAAGGACTGGAAAGGCCAAGACTAGTTTAGAACAATCATGAGTAAATTTGGGGGTTCATTTGATCCTTGGAACCCTGTTTTCTAAGGAAAAAGAGGCAAAGGCTGCTGGGCAGGAACCAGCAATATCTGAGAGGCATTTCTGTTGCTTTAGGAGTTTTTTCCCTGTGTAAATAATACTGCCCTAAATATTTTTTGCACGGTCAAAGGAATGACTGTGTCTCACTGCCCCAGCAAGCTGTGCTCTACCTCCCCTGAGCCAGCTGTCCTGGTTCTGTTTTAGTAGATAACCTGGAGTGTGTGCCTCACTAGCAGGGCTAACATTTTCTGGCTGTGTGCCCAGGGATGGACTATTATCAGCTGGTATAGACAATCTGATTATTTCCATATTTCTCCCTTTCTACTTTTATTTTGGCTTATCCTTTGAATATTTTTTCAGCTCTTGTCTAGTCTAGTCAAAACACTGTAGCCAATCCCAACCTCAGAATGTGCAAGACCCAACATCAACAATTTAGAACAGAACCTTAAGTCAACCAGCAAAATCTATTTTTCTATCAGCCACTTCTCTGGAAATCTTCCCATGTGCAGTTTTGGTTAGAGACTGGATTGAGAAATTCCACGGCCACTCTCCAGGGGCTCCATCAGGCCCCACATTTAATGAACCTATGCTAATAGGTTCCCACAAGTGGAACTGGTTGGTCAAACTGCATAATAATCATAAGGCACCATGTTAGTTAGGATAGGAATTGCTAGCTGCTATAATAATCTCCAGATCACAGTGGCTGAACCCAACAGAAGTGTCTGTCTTATCACATAAAGGTTAATTAGGGGTATTGGCCAGGCTGACTTCCAAGTGAGGACTCGAGCTCTAGATTCCTTCCATTTTGTTGCACCATCTTCCTCTATAATCCCTAACCTTCTTCATTATGCCAGTGGATGAGGGAAGCGGATATGGAATTCTGTAGGGTTGGTCCTGGAAGTGCAACCACCATCTTTTCTCACTTTCCAGTGAGCAGAATTCAGGTACATGACAGAACAACACAAGAGAGGCCAGGAGGGGTGACCTTGTCACGTCCCCAGAGGAAATGAATAATCTGTCAAAAACACTACCAGATTATTGATAGATATCCTTGTAAAATGACTGTTAAAATTCCCATTTTACTGATAGAAAATAGAGGCTTCAAAAGGTAAAATGTTCTGCCCAAAGCAACATGGCTGATAGGTTCTATTATGATTTGGGTCTAGATGTCCCCACAAAGTCTTGTGCAGTCATAGGGCTTTTTCAGATGTGGCAGAATCTATAATGTAGGATGCTGGGATTCAGGGCACATGATCACTAAGTAAGTCCACTGATTGGCTTGGTGTTGCTCTAATACTGGTAGTGTGGATAAGATAAAAGGGGCAGAAAGACACTCAACTTTCCGTTGTTGCTCTTGCTGCCTTCAGCGTGAAAAGAACTATTTCTCCTCTGTGATGCCCTCTGCCCTGCAACCCTGCCTGGGAGCTGGCCAACCATGACTGAAATCTCTATACAACATGAGCTAAATAAACCTTTTTCCCTTTAACTTCGAGTGTCAGGTATTTTGTCTCCACAAGGAGAGGAAAAAGTAACTAACACAGGTACCAAAGTGAGGTCATTGCCTACCGTTTGGAAACTAGCTTCTACTTTTACTTGACACATTCTGAGCCTCCATCCACTCAGAGCCCCCTTTTGTACGTGCTTTAAGGTAGAAAGTTCAGTCTTATTTTTCTCCAGTCTTCTTGAAGCCTTCTACTAGACAATTTGTTTTTCACAATATCAGTCTTTGAGAAGTGTTAGATCAATTTACTGTCTCGCTATCAAACTATACATGTAAGTATTCCATTTCCACCTCCTTTAATATGTTATTTTTTAAGTCAGTGTTATTCACCAGTAAAAATAAGTTACTCATTTCTATAATTGTTAATGGGGTTGCTTGCCCCCCACATTGCTCTCCAAATATATTTGTTCACTTGTAAACAATCTATTTGAATTATTTGTTCATTTACCTTGTAGGGCCTGCATAACTTTCTCATATATCATGCATGAGCACATGTTCCTATATATAAATATACCCATACATATAGCACATATAATAATATGCCTCTCATATTGCTGCATACATTTCTCTGTCTTGTTTTATGTGCAGATGTGCGAAATTCTTCGGCCGTCAACTATATCCATCTCTTTCTTTGTGATCTTTTCTGGTGCTTCTAAGTTTAACCAACCTTTTCTCCCCAGAGATCTGATAAATATTCAAGTCTTTCCCCTTCTGTGGTTTGATTTTTTTTTTAATATTCAATTCTTGAGTGCATCTGGAATGCATTTCAGTGCACGGCACAGTGTGGAAGGGTCTAGCTGCAGGTTTCTGACATGCTAGGAGAGGGACCCTCATTTACACTTCCAAGTTCCCTCTCCCCTCCTGAGCTGCTTCTCTTCTCCAGGCCAAACCAAAGCTAAGATACCATCGCTGACTGAACAGCAAGCAAACCTGTGATGATGCTCCCTCCAAGAAATTCTTCTTTTTGTGGCACAACCATATGTTTAGCCTGGGCTTCTCTGGGTTTTGTACAGGTGTTGTCATTGAGTAGACACTGGAAGACCCATGAGATCGCAATTGTTGCCCCCATTTTACAGAGGAGAAAAATTGAGTCCGAGACATGCCTTGGGTCACACACCGGAGTAGTGATTATACTTCTCGTTCCGAACCTCACTGCCTCTGGTTGTTTATGACCTTATCTCCCACTTGTTAACTTAAAATGTGCTCGTTTTCCTGAAAATAAAGTATTATGGCCTTAGACGAATTAATACTTTTTAAAAAAAGCAACCTTGAAACTTTCAAGAATCCCCAAAGTAGAAAAAGATACCGTAGAGTGTGACTTGCAGCAAGTGGAGCCGGAACAGGGTCAGTGCCAGGGGCAGCACAGAGCTGGGCGGCGCAGACGGAGGCCTGTGCCCTCTGTGCCTGCCAAGGCATCCAGGCTGTGTCCCTGAGCTCCACGCAGCAGCGCGGTCAGACACCGACTTTGAGCACGAGCCATCCCCATGGTCGGGGCCGTCAGAGCACTTGTGAGATCACCTCCGCGAGACCTTTCTGTGCAGCATCTCCCGAGTGTGGGGAGCTCTCCACTGATCCCCTGCCTGCTGCGATACGCAAGGACACAGTAGGAAAAAACCCCAGAAAGGCTTTCTTTGTGGATAAAAAAAAACAAAACAAAACTGTCAAGAGCTCAGTTCCTTAGTTGTTGTGGAAATGCTTTCTTGAACGGTTTCCACGTGGGACACGCAGTTCTTGTCCGGCTTGTATCACTCCGCACGGCGTCTTCCAGCTCCATCCACGTTGCTGCGCATTCCAGGGTTCCATCCTTCTTTTCGGCTGAATAATACTCCGTTGTGCTTATATACCACCTTTCCTTTATCCATGCGTCTACCATCGGCCACCTCAGCTGATTCTATATCATGGCTACTGTTGATAGTGCTACAAGAAACATGGGTAGGTAAGTAAACAAGAAAGAAAAGATAACAGGGAAAAATCTAACCCCAGCAGAGGTTTACATCATCCTACTCACCATAAACTATTGCACCTTGGTAAACATGAAATTCACCGCGCTGGCTCTTTTCAGCCTATCCTAATCAAGACCACATTTGAATCTAAAGAAATGAGAGATTTCCAGAGATGTGTGCCAGGATAGGAATTTTCCTTTATTTGTCTTCCTGTTTTAGAAAGAGTTTCATTTTTGTGAGCGTGGAGGGCTCCTGAGCGAAAGGGGAGAATCCAGGCGGACGAAGCAGACAGCAGGTGAGCAGTGTGGCTTGCCACGTTACCCTTCTGTGCCTCCATGCTCTGTAGAATGGGGCGAATGGGTTTTTTGACCTCTTTTCACAGTAGAGAAAAAACTCTAACTCAGCGCCCCCCACGATATCCTCACAGCACAGCCAGCATTTCTCCCCCAGACCCCAGCTAGGTCTTCTCCGATTCATTTCAGTTTTGACACGGCCTGGGGATAGTGTCAGATCCCATAGGTGGAGAGTTTGGCCTCCAAGGATACCACTCCCCTTCAGGTGCCAGTTGCAACCCCCAGACTGCTTCACCTGTGCTTCTGAATGACCAGCTCTATTCTAGGTGTCCACAAAGTCCCATCGATTTGCTAGAGGGGCTCACGGAACTCAGGAGAACCTTTCTGCTTCTTCTAAAGAATATTAGGCTGCAGATGAAGAGCTTCAGGGACAATGATTAGATCACTGGCCAGTTTAACGTTCAGCTTCCCTCTCTTCCCCAGAGATTGGGGGAGTGGAGCTGAAAGTCTCAATCTTTTCATCCTGCCTTCCTCTTTGGAGGGGACCAGCCCCTCCTGAAGCTATACAGGGTCTGCCGGCCCCATGAGGATTTAGCAACATCCTGAAATCGGTGAGCTTTAGTGACAGAGCATGTGTGAGAGAGCAGACTGGAGACGGCTTCTGAAACAAGAAAAGTGGAAGATGCCAGAAAAGGAAAAAAGGAGATCATCTTATTTTCTGTGCGAGGCTTTAAATATAAATTTGTCTTATTTAATCCTCCGAGCAGTGGGGCCAAGTTGGACTTCTGTTCTGCTTTCACAGAGGAGGGAAGAAGGGAAGCAGAGGGAAAAGCAGAGATGAGCTCAGGTTCACAGAGACTTCGGTTCCAAGTCTTTGGACCTATGAAGGCCGGGGAGAGGGAAGTCTCGGGAAGCCGGTTTGCAGGAATATATAAGACAGTGGCTTGAGCAGGGGTGAAGCAGCACCAGGTGGTAAATCCTCCTGGGACCCTGGCAACTCGATATAGAAAATGTGAGTCTTGCTTCTTAGCAAGGATACTTGGAGGTGATGGAGGTCCAAGTCAGGGTTATACCAGCTCTGAAAAAAAAAGTGACAAGACAGTTCAGGTCTTGTGACAGTGGCAGAATTCCCCTTCTAGCTCTAGTGTCCTGTGACAACAGGCGTGTGTGCCTCTGTTAAATACCACCAACGACAGGCAATGCCAACTTGGCAAATGGGTAGAAATCAGGTTTCAAGAACTGAACCATGCGTCATTTCTCCATAAGGTGCAAAAAAATCCTTCTTTCATGTTCTTTAGATTTAAACTCACTTGGGGATTATTTTAAAGAACAGAACAAAACAATCCTTCAGTAGCTGTCATCCTAGTGGCCAGGGGGACAGGTACAAAGACCAGAATGGAGACAGAGAAGTGAACGAGAAAAGCAGTAATGCTACTGCCAAGAGTATCTCACTGCTTGGAACCGTCATAAATATGGAGGGATAGTTTATGATTCGTCTGTTTGTTTGCCAGCATTAAAGAAATCTCGAAGCACAAAGTTTGAAAAACACAGAGAAGTCTGAAGAAATAGGGAAAAGATCGCCCATAATCCTATCAGCCAGTAATAACCACTTCATATTGTGGTATTTTTCTCTCTCCAATTTCTTTCTGGGATTTTGTTTTTTAAATAAATGTGATATCTGGCTTGAGACCCATCTACTTCCCAAAGTGGATAGATGAAGTCCATTACATCCAGCAAATCTCTATATTTTCATTATAAACTGTAATATGTTCACTGTAGAAAATCTAAAAACTTCAACAAAAGGATGAAGAAAACCAAATGTAAATGAAATTAAATCCCATCACGCAGAGCATTAACAGTGAGGTGGAGTTTCTACCCATTTTTCTTCACATTTCTTTGAGTATGATATGCATTTTACCTAGTTTTTGTCCTCTCTTTTCTTTTCTTAACATTATATCATAAGAATTTTCTCATGTTATTGCACATTCTTTTACGGCTACATAATATCTTGGGTATGGATATTACATAACTTATTTAACTATTTCCTTTACAGTGAACAGTTGATTTTTCTGTGATTTCTAGCTTGCAAATCTTTGCTGATTGCTCTGTTATTTCTCGAGGCTTATTTCTCTCAAGGTCCTGGGGACTACTGGGTGAAGAGCATGAGTCTTTCAGGGAATTGAACACTTTTATACACATTGCTGTGGTGCCCTTTGGAAAGGTTACAACTGGGACAGTGGAGTGGGGCACCCGCTTCATCATTCTCCATACAGCTCCGTCTATTTCACTCAGCAAATTGTTGTTATTTGAATAAGTGACCCAAAATGGCCAACATTTTTCCATAGCCTGATTTTGTAGCAATGAGTCGGCCATCATTTTCCTTGATGGAAGATGATTTCAACATTGTAAATTTGGAAAACTTGGTTCAATCTTTAACTTCAGCTCTTCAAACCTACTTACGCCTCTATAGAATGGGGGTAATATCTACCTTATAGAATCATAGTGATCGATGCAACACCAACAACAAAACTTATAAATTGCTAAATATGGAGGGATAGTTTATGATTCGTCTGTTTGTTTGCCAGCATTAAAGAAATCTGTTATGCCAAGCATAACAGTTGCCCAATGACTATTACAATTATCTTCTTTGGCTATCTTTATCCTCAATTTAGACACAATTTAATGTCAGGGAAAAATATTAAATACCAGATTTCTAGCTGAGGAAATCAAAGCTCAGAGAAACAAAGCAACTTGCCACAAGTCTTGATAGCTGTAAATGACCAAATGAGCTCCACACCCGTGGCCTAAAAGAGGGGTTAAATGTAAGCCGAATAAGGCCCATAGATGTTTTAACTGACCCACAGAAAAAAGAAAACAAGATAAAGTCAAATAGAGCTCTCCTTTAAAATGAGGTTACATATCAGTACCATATTGATTTCTGATTTCTCTTGCAATTGATGATGGGTGTGGGCAAAGCTTCTGGGTAACTGACTCTTTTGCAAAGGCCATGTGCCTCCCACTCCCCAGGTCTGGTGTGATTTCCAGAACCTACTTTGGCTTCCTGGGGCATCAGAATCTGTGACACCTACTCTAGCTCCCTGTGGTATTAGGATGGAGGATTTTTAGGCAGCTCCAGGGATCACGCTCTGGCTAACCTTGGATGGCCTGTCGCTGGAGGCTGAAGACTGCCCAGCAGCCTGTCCTGCGGCGGCCAGGGCCGTTGTAGTCAAGGAATTTGAATGTACATTGTTCTACGCCCAGCCACATTCATACAGGGTGAGCTCACCCTGGCCCGCTGCCTCCTTCCCCCAATCTCTCCAATTAAAAACATATTACCTTCCCACTCCTCCCAGAGCAGCCCTGGGCCTCAGCTTTATTTTATAAACACATTTAGACAAGTTCAAAAAGGAATGATTCATGCTGGACCTGAGCGCTCTGAAACGCGAGGACTGCTGAGCATTTTCACAGGCCGAGCATCCTGAGCCGGACCAGGCCCGCCCCTTGGGGGGTATCATCTCTCCTGCACCAGGGCCCGAGATTACCTGGCCGCAGCTGGAAGGACTTACCCACACGGCCACCTTTCGGCACTACCCCCCCTCCCCAGCAGCCTCCGCAGGGCCCAGCACCCAGCGCCAGCTCCCACAGGCCCAGCATCCTCCTCAACCCTGTCCTGTGGGCGGCCCCTCCTCTCCTCTCCTTTTCTGCTCCGGAACAGGCTTCTGAGCTCCATCTCCCATGCTGGATTGCAAAACCTCCTTTGAGCACCTTTTTCAAGCCCTCCAGGAGGGTGGAGCCTGAAAGATCTTTTCTGCTTCTCCTCAGGATTCCTGGCTCCATGTCAGATACACAGATGAGCGCACGACAGGAGCCCCAAGTGACAGCAATAGTCGTATAAACCTAAGGATTAACGGGCATTGAGTGGGCGGCCGGCTCACGTTCTTTGAATTTCTCTAAGTTCTTTCATTTGATTTTCTCAAGGACTCAATGAAGTACAAGCCATTTGGGATCAGCCCGTTTCACAGGTGGCGAAATCAAAGATTGTCAGGATTAGGTTTCAAATGAACTCTCCGCATTGGGAACTGTCTTAGCTGTCAGAAATAGAAAAGCTCTTGGGTCATTTGATCTTGTCACCTGTTTATAAGAATGAAGGAAAAATGGAGGCCCAGAGAAGGTACAGGGATTTCCCCCAAACTGACGAGGAATGAACAGATTCCACAAAGGCAGTGTGCCTGACACATATCAAAGGTAGAAGCATTATTCTGAATGGATGAATGAATGACCATATCTGTGGTGTTGGAGCTCTTCCTCACCCTATAATTACCCATCTGAATCCTCTATTCTAATGTTGAAAATCCAGCACACTGATAATAGCAAAAGCTGGGAACAGTGTGGAACCACAAGAACTGATGGTTGGTGGGAAGAGAGACTGATAATGCTACTCTAGAAGACAGCTTGTTCATTTCTGACAAAGCTCAACATCCACTTGGTACCTGATCCAGCAATCCTGCTTCTTGGTATTTACCTAAATAACATAAAAAAATGTGTCCCCACAAAAACTTGCATGCAAATTATTGTAACAGCTTTATTACTATAGCCTGAACTTAGAAGCAACCAAAATCCTCTTCACTTGGTGAGTAGATAAATTGTGGTCCATGCAGACAATGGAATATTACAGCTGAAGACCTCATCATTCTCTGTTCAAATGCTGAGTATCTAGCCTGGAATGCCTATAAAAATTAAAGAATAGAGCGACTCTAGAGTGGAACACCTTGAGTGTGCAGGAAAATGACCCTGAGTTCCAGTTAAGGAGATGGGCAGCCTTGTTCTGCTGCCCAGAGCCATGTGGATGGAGTAGTGTTGTGTCACTCATGGTATAATAATGGTGCCGGACCTTCGGTGCATGTGTTATTACATTTTTCTTTTGAGACAAAAGATGTGAATGTATGAGATATTTTTCTAAACTGAGACCTCAGTATTCAGGTTTCATTGCAGTGTTGGTACTTGGTGGTAGGGGTTTGGGTTAGAGTTTGGGCACTCATCTTTGAAAGGTTCACCATCACTGGTATGAGGGATGGGGTGAAGGAATTAACATGCAGCTGTCTGGAAGGCTTTGCAGGATCCTGAGCGGAGACCAGCGCACTCCTGAGTTCCTTCTGTCTGGGTCTCTCACCAGTGCCAGGCGATCAAAGTCAGCACCAGTAATTTCAAATCATGGTGGTGTGTGTCTTTTAAGAGGATGGAATGAAAAAGACACTTACGTCTTCTCATCTTTCTCTCAAAAACCTGTAACTCGTGTCTCATCGTGAGAAAAGTATCATATAGCAAATTCCAATTTAAAAGCATCATAGAGCCAGGGATATAGCTCAGTGGTTCCGGCACCTGTCTTGTAAGCACCAGGGCCCGGGTTTGATCCCCGGTAACCACATAACAATACTGGGCCTGGAGACTCACCCCAGCAGCAATCAGTACCACATACCACAGTGCCGGGCGTGGTGGCTCACATCTGTAATCCCAGCACTCAGGAGGCAGAGGCAGGAGGATTGCTGCGATGTGAGTTTGAGGTTGAGCTCAGGGCCATCCTAAACTACAAAGCGAGACCCTGTCTCAAAAAAAAAATAAAAAAATAAAAAAATAATAAAAAAGGCATCATAGAACCCTATAGGCCAGGAGTTTTGAAAGGTCACCCAAAGTAAGGGTAGCCTGAAAACCCTTCATAGCCACACGGAGCCCAAGGGCATATGCTGAATAGGAATACTATTTGGTATCCTAAAACGAGCAGAAAAAGGGGGCAGAAGGACAACCAAAAGAATCTGAATAAACCATGGATTTTAATTATGTAGTAGTGTATCAGCATTGACTCACCAGTTATAACAAATGAGCCACACTACCATATGATGTTGACAGGAGAGCCTGTATAGGCTGGGGTAGGGGGTGGGAAAGGAAAAATTCTGTACTATGTGTCCCATTTTTCTATAAATCTAAAACTATTCTAAAAATAAAGGTTATTAATTAAATTAGAAGTGTTTTGATTAAAAAAATCACTCACATGATGAAGACTTTGAAGTCAGATAACTTGAGTTTAGATTTTGGCTTTAAAACAACTTTTGAATGTGGGACCTTGGGCAAATTATCTTCTTTACGCCTGTTCTATCATGTGCAGTATTGGGCTAAGAATAGTTTTTAACTCACTGGGATATTTGGAGAATAAAAGAATGTATTGCTTATGAAGTACTTGGCACGAGGCCTGCTCCATATATGGCGCCCATTAACTGATAAGTATTATTATAGACTTAGATTCATGGACACATGTACTGGAGTTATTACTGATGCAGAGTTTATTTTTATTGTTTTATTTTATTATTTTTAAAGGCAAATCTGTCATCTTAAAAATTGTCAGCCAATTTGGTTCTTAGCAGAAAAGGTCTTTTGTGTTTAAGCCAAAAGTTCTTGAGTTGTTTTTATAATTATGTGGGCATGAGACAAGCATTTTGGGAAGGGATTTGAGTGGGATTATTTGTCTTCCTGAGCCCAGAGCATTGATTCTTTAGTGGACTCGGTTTCCCCAACCTCCCCCTTCCCTACATCCACTGGACTTGAAGGGCAATGGGGGGGGGTGATAAGTCAAACAACACAGGTGTCAGCATGCAGTACCTCTAGGAGAAAGGGGACTGAGATTTCAATATTCGCTTTTAAAGATCAAAGTTTTGAGAAGGCTTCAGAGGGGAGAGGACTTCGGACCAGGAGTTTCCCATCTGGGAAGGGGCGCTAGCTCGGGAGCCCTCACTGGACATTGGAGATGAATGGGCTTGGCCTGTGTAGCAGTTCTGGCCATGGCCTCCTGGTCCTGCTCTCCAATACTGCCTCTTTGGCACAGAGACCTCAATTTATGTCCTGCTTCGCTCTGAAAAATGCTGTCTGCAGTCACCTGAGCCACCAAAGCCAGCAATGATCTTTCTATGGATTTCTATCTTCCTTTTCCCTTCTTTCTATGGATTTCTATCTTCCTATGGGTCCACATGTTGGGGGTTGTAGTTCCTGCCATGCTTCATGGGGAAGAGGGACTTGTTCCGAGTCCTGAGCTCACAGTTTTCAGCAGAAACACCAGGTAGCCACAGTGCAGCTGAGGACACAGTCAGACCTTCTAGTGGCCACTTCCAAAGGACAGTAACCAGATTTCACCTCCAAGTAGACTCCGGACACTTGACCTTTACAGAGGATGATAACAAAATGCCCGAGACAATGAACTTATAATGAGAAAAGTTTTATGTGGACTCATGTTTTTGGAGATTCCAATCAAAGACTGAGAGTCTCCATTGCTTAGGGCCAGTGACAAGATAGCTCATCATGACAGGAGCCAACTGCTCACCCATTAACAGGGAGCAAAGCTGAAGAGAAGAGGCTAGGATCCCATGATTCCCTTAAAGAACATTCCTAGCCACCTAACTCTTCCACTAGACAACACCTCATGAAAGTGCCCTGCTCCCAATAGCACTACTTTTGGAGACCAACACTTTAACACAGACTTCTGATGGACATTCATCAGAACCAAAGCAAAGGGCTGTGAGAAGGGAAGACCTTCTACAATGAACAAGAACTCTCCTAGCTGGCCTTTAAGAGAAAGGCCATTTTGCACTAAAGCTGGAAAACTGTGTACATCCTGTAACCATCAATATGTGCGGACACTTTTTTTAAACACTTATGAATGTGCATATGTGCATGCATGTAAACACATGCACATGTATGCAGATACACGCACATATTCCCATGTTTCTATTGTCTTGGCAAGAAAAACTCCTTTTTTTGTGCATTCAGCTTTTCTTTGCAAGTCTTGGATTTTGACTGCAGGGTGGGGGCGGGGAAGCAAAGGAGAGGCATGGCCGTGTGCAGAGAAACAAATTTGTTTCTGTGCTGACAGATGGGGGAAGGACAAATTACACAGTGGGTATGAAAACGTCTTTTAACATTTCACAATATTTGCAAACTGACCTGAGCCCCCAGAAGCAATAAGAAAAAATGTACAATCTGAGAACCAACTGTGACATCTCTTAGAGGTGGGACTATTTGCAAACCTGTAAGGGACACTTTGTCTGCAGGATGAGGATCCCTAAGTAATTATTGGCCACAACCTAATTATGATCACTAGGGAAAGATTAGAGGCATGTCATGGGTGTATGGAGTTTTCTGCTACAAACAGATGTGACACCTTTGACATTCTAAGTTTAAAGTGAAAAAGAGGAGAAATTGTTGGTTTTTTGATTATTATGCAACTGTGTGTGCTTGTTAGGAAAATAACTTGGAAAAGTATAAACAGTAAAAATCCCTTCATCCAGAGGCAGGGATTTAGCTCAGTGGTTCCTGTGCCTGACTTGCAAGTGCAAGGTCCTGGTTTCAACCCCGCCACCCCCCCCCCCAGCCATAAACAACCAAGCCAGGTGTGGTGACTCATGCCCATGAGCAATCAGTACCACATACCACAGTGCTGGGTGTGGTGGCTCATGCCTGTAATCCCAGCACTCGGGAGGCAGAGGCAGGAGGATTGCTGAGTTCGAGGCTGAGTTGAGGACCAGACTGAACTACAAAGTGTCCCCTTGTCTCAAAACAAACAAACAAACAAACAAACAAACAACCCACCCTTCAGTCAGAGAGAACTGAATATTATTCCAAGTAAGTATTTATAAATATTAACATTTCAGCACACATACACCTAATATATCTATAGCTGTTGCTTTAACTGTAGTTGTTGCTATCTATGTATTTGTATTGTTTCATGGCCTGCATCTGCACATGACAATAGATGCTGAGGCTTTCCTCATGTTTTTAATATTATTTCAAGTGGCCAAGATGACCATCCCTACAAGCATATGCACACAGATCCTAAGAAGTAAAAATACTTAGGAAAGAGAACAGTATGGGCTGCGCCACCCCCTACCCTCAGAGAGGAGGCTCAGAGGTGAACTTGGATGCTCAGCATCCTCTGAACATTCGTGCACATCTGGAGGAATGGTTACGAAGATTAATGTCATGCTCAGTGTCAGAATTCCCCCTGACATTTCCTCAGTTTATCCAAACAATTTAGGGGCACTCTCTGGGGATTAGGAACCACCCTGCAGCACAAGGCCAATACTTCACCTCTTGAATTCTCATTTCCCTGGAGACATGCATACACGTTTTATTCTTTAATTGCTAAAACAATGAGGCCATGTATGCAACCAATAAGAGAGAGTTTAAAATAGTTTAAGGCAAGAATGCAAAAAAGGACAATCTGGACCCACTGGGTTTATGGAAACTGTAACATATTTGTGCAGAATCTGAGGACCAGGAGAACACAGACACAGAATGATAAAGAAATTGGTGTTTCTGAAACCATAGTGTGTGTGAAACAGACTCTGGAGCCAAATGAAGAAATGTAAAGGGTGATTCAGGGACTATTCTACCCCCGCTCCCTCTATCAGAAGAGATCTGGTTTGGTTTCAAACTGGCTAACTGCTGTCTAAAAATTATTTCTCTTCATGGACAATACATGTTGTGTAACTAATGTGTCTTCCATATTGCTTTGGCTGCCAGGGCGCTCAGCAACTCACTGATTCAACTTAAATTACTGCATAGGTCTTGCCTATCGATGTTGTAATATTCCCTCTGGTTTTGATTTTCCCCCTCCATCCTGGTTTTTATCTAGTTAGATTTTTTGTTTTATTGCATGTATTTCTTGTAAGCCACCTCAAATCTTTTGTTAGATAGATTTGTAGATCAAAACAACTTGGATTTGTGGTTCAATTTAAGAAGAAATGAACGTTTCGGTTTGGTTTCGGAGTTCAGCAAATTAGTGTGATTAGCTCTGATTTGAGGTTTACAGTTCTATTACGTTAAAGTCCTTGGTATTTCATACATCAAAGGGCCCGAGAGCTTGCACTTGACCTCCCGCGTGTTAACACTGCGCAGTGCATTGTATGTCTGTTTCCAATGATCACGCGGTAAGAGCGCTCTGAGATTCCATCCTGGAGTTTGCTCACCCTGTAGACCAGGAGACGCAGATACGCCAGCCCCAACTGTCAAACACGGATGCCATAAAAAGTTTAGGAAGGAAAGTGACCGTGTGCACTGCTGTGTTTCCCTGCATTTTATGTTCAGAGAGATAGTCACGTGTCTTCAATATACAAGAAAGTATTTGTCTTCATTGTTAATATTCCACTTCCCATTACAAAGACTCCAGAATTACCCACCAGCATGACACTACATCTTCCAACTATTCACATTTCTCAGGAGTTGGGAAAATTTTCATAGAAGGACGGGGAAATTCAGGCACTGGAGATAAAACAGTCACCCCGGGTGGCTTGTGCTTAGATGTCTTCCCAAAGCCTCATGCTTTTCAAGAGGCGACTGAATCTAGTGTGATTGATTCGTGGTGGCTGTAGGACCCAGGACACCGGGATTAAGGGTTTGATTAAAATAAAAGGGGCAGGACAATATTGGTAAGGTAAGATGTCCCTGCTGCTTTTGCTGCTTCTGCCACCATGAACTGTTGTCTCTCTGCCCTGACACCCTGCCTCAGAGCCAGCCAGTTACAGACTGAAACCTCTACACATGCGACCTAAAATAGCCTTTCTCCCTTAACATTGGGTATTGGTTATTTTGTCTCAGCAATGAGAGAGAAGTAACTAATAAAGCCCTCAAAGGATGAGGAAAGATTATCAGTGAGGCTTAAACCTGAGCTATACAGCTTTGACTCTCTACATTGGCTCTGGTAGATCTTCCAGGTAAACCTTTGGGTCCCATGAAAGGTCATTAATTCATGCAGTTATCTAGGTGAACAGTGTCTCTTGTGGTGGAATCAGACACTCGGGATTTTGCTGGCTACTAAGACACTCCTTATTTTGACTTTGTCTAATTCACTGGATCTGGAACATCTCTCTCCCTCAGGCCTCTAGGTCAAAGGCTGAGTCCCAGGTTTGGTGCTTTGGAAGACTGTAGAAAACCTTGAAAGATGAAGCCTGGAGTTCTTTTCGTCACTGAGGATTTTCCCTAGAAGATGTTGGAACCCTTTCTCTGTTTCACTTTTAGCCATCACAAAACAAGTAGTCTTCTCTGCAGGTGATCACTGTCCATGATGTGCTGCCCGCAGGTAACAGGACCAATTGATCAGGGACTGAAACTACCAGAACTGTGAGCCATATAATCCTTTTCTATTTATGAGTTGATTATCTCAGGCATCTTCTCATAGTAGCAGAAAACTGGTTAATATACATCTTTCTTGTCCCCTAGGTCTAATAAAAGGTTAAGGAGAGCATGAGAAGGGAACCAATACATCTTGACTTTTACTATTTACCAGGGACCATGTTTTTCATTTTTCAGCTCATTGCCTATTGGCTGCCTAACTTTGATCAAGTGACCTCATCTCCCTAAGCCTCAGTGGTTTCATCTAAAAGTGTAAATGACATACTTATCATAAAACTACCAGAGCTTAGGGTTCAGAGTCCTACCCCTGGCACAAATCTCCAAAGACTAGCAGTGTGTTCCCTCGATCACATTCATTGGCAAAACCTGCAGAAGTAAAATATTTTAGTCCCAATTGGCCACAATCCCTATGTCCCTCTACTTAATTTTCTCTGTTGTTCTTTCCCTTGATTATTTTGTGGATCCTTGGAAAGGATGAGTTGGGCTATTTTGCTGTGAATTTGATGGATTATGTTGGTGTGGTTGCCTTTTTAGAGCAGAAATGACTTCTGGGAATACTCTTGCTCACCTTAAATAGTCCTACCTCCCCAAACCAAGAGTACACCGGGAAGACAACTCACAATACTTTGAGAATGTCTTAGAAAGTGGAAGAGAAACAGTTTGTCATATGTGAAGTCAGGGTCAGCTTTAGCGCACACATTTACTTCCTCACAATGAGGTTCTTCTGTGTAAGATGTGGAGTCAGAAGACAAGCTCTGGACAACCTGTTAAACACAAGATGTGTAAAATTATTAACAGGCAATTTTCTTTCCCTGTAGATGTCTAGTGAAAGTAGAAGCTATATTTTCTGAGAAATATGCTCAGTCTCACAAAGGTCGTGCATAGAAAGAAAGCTTGATAAGCAGCCTGTGGCACAATTGGGATGTGGAGAAATTTTAAGGGTGTGGATGGTGGGATGAAATTAAATCATGAAGAATGTGCCCTTGAGACCTCCCACCCTTCCTCTCTCTGTCTCTAACTCTCTGTCTCTGTCTCTCTCTCTTTTTCTGGCCCAGCAGTTGTGAAGTAAGCAGTTTGGTCCCTCCTCACACTGCTGCAGTGCACTGTGCTGCCATGGACCCTAATTTAACAGGCTGGTTGACCATGTTCTAAAATTTCTGAAGCTGTAAGCCAAAGTAAGTCTTTCATCTTTATAAACTGATTACCTCTGGTGTTGTGTCACAGTAACAGAAAGCTGCCTCACACAACTATAAACTCACTGTTCTTGTTTTTCTCTTTCAACTGGGATCATGTGAAGTATCATTTACTAAATTTTGGTTGTAAGACACAAAGCTGTAGCAGAATTGCAAGCAGCTAGTGTATACTAGTGTGAATGTCATTCTTCTGGATTTCAACTTTCCATTAAAGAAATGAATTTTGATCAATTATGTTAGCAAAGAAAGTGAATTGTGTTTTTATTCTCTCCATGGGAAATAATCTTGAATCTTTTTTCATATGAAAAGATGATCAAAGACTATATTACCAAAAATATGGGAATATGAATATTATAAATGAATGATTTAGGCAGTTATGTAACTTAAAGTATTATGTACATGTTTTAACTTTCCTGATGCTTATGCTATCTTCTTTTGAAAATATGTAGTGTTTGTGACTTCTTTTCTTACATTAAAATATTCACTTTTATAGCTAACTTTTGCTTGTAATTTTTTTAAGGCTCAGGTTACAATCAGGACTTTGCCACAGCAGGAACAGTGGTAACTCCTCTGCAGGGAGATGGGAGACGTTCCTGTGGGATGTGTATATGAGGATCTCCAGCCTGAGACTGAGCTTCTCAGCAGATAAAGTTATTTTTATGATTTCTTTCATAGAAAATACTGCAGAAAGTTTCTCCTGCATGGAGCAGAGGGAAAATCTCAACATTTGCAGAATATAAATTAAAGGGAACTCATTTCATTCATTTTATAAGTTGTATACTTATCTGGGAAATATCTAAGCTCTACCTGCCCTAGATTGCTGGAATTTGTGTCTAACCATCATCTTTGATAGGTCAGAATGTTCACCATAATTACAAAGAAAATTCCTAATAGTACAAAAATGTAAACTTACAAGATTAATTAGAAGGTAAAATTTAAATAATAAAAATAATTAATTGAAAAGAAGGCAAGAAGGTCAAGAAAGAAGAATATAGAACAAGTACGACTAACAAGAAGCAAACAATAGGAAACTGTATGTGTTTCCCTCAGTGGGTAATTATAGTAGAAATGAATGAACTAAATAGTCTTACTAAAAGACTATGATTTCCACTCTAGGATTAAAAACACTGAGAAAAAAAACCTGTATGTTGTTGATAAGAGACACCTCTTAAATACAAAAATTCAAAGAGCTTAACTGAGTAAAAGGATAGAAAGCGGGGCAAATATGGCTGTGCATTCTGTTGGCGATGGAGACTCATAACTCCAAATGTGAGCGTCTCCTAACAGAACTCCGAAACTGCAGCAACAATGGATAGAACCAAAGGGAGAAGGCAAGTCATAAACCACAGCAGAGCACTGTAACACGGTAAGTGATAAGGCAGCAAGAGGACTCAGAGATGGTAACAAAGGTCTGGATAACCTGAAGAGAAACCAGCCATCTAAATCACAGCACCCAATTCTACAGAAAACATTAGGCTTTCTTAGAGTTTCTTGGCTCTCCTGGTCCTGGTGATTCCTTCCTTCCTTGGTGGTAGGAAGCTGGTATTCTAACAACATTTCAGCAACTAAACTGAAGACAAATGTTTGTGGCAAATTCCACCTCAGGGGCCCCGAACTCTTCATGTGATTAAAGAATTCTTACCATCCAGAAGAGGGCTGACTTAGCAAGAAGAATGTTGGATATTATTCGGGTAGTGCACTTATAGGCAAGGTGGGATTCTTCAAAGTCCATGATTCTGTGTGCCCTAAAATTTTCATTGCACTCTATTATGCTTGTATCTCGATGTCCCCCCAAAAGTCTCAAGCAGTCATAAGTGGGACTCTTTGGAGATGACCAGATCTAAGGGATGTGATGCTGGCATGAAGAATGCGATACTGGGATTAATGGTGCCCCACCCTGGGTGTAGGGGGCACCAATCAATAGGCTTTCAGCCTAGAGAGACTATCAAGTAACAGAAAGAAGTCTGCTGCAGCTGCTGCTGCTGCTGCTTTGTGCCTTTGCCTGCCCTTCCACGCCATGGACCGTTTCTCCTCTGTGAAGCCTCTCTGCCATGCTGTCTTGTTTTTGAGCCATCAGACTTCTTAACAGAAAGGATAGAAACCTCGACAAATTGTTGCCTATGTAACCTTTCTTCCCTTAACTTGTGAGTGTCAGGCAAGTTGTCTCAGTAATGAGAAAAGTAACTAAGACACACTCCATTCAAAATACAGCACAGTCTTGCGAGAGGAAGAGGTAGCCCAGAGATTATCAGGCCCCCTGAACTCCTAGGATGGTGATGGTAATTGTATAGCATGCATACCTTCACTGCCTACCACCAGCCTGAGGCAGACATTACTAATCAATCATGACACTCCTAGCTGAGCTTGGATCCTTTCTTAGCACAACTTCCAGGAAGCTATGACCAATCTGGCATGCCAATTGAAACCTCTCTGCACTCCTCGTCTGAGCCATTATATCTCTCTTTCTGGCTCAGAAAATATAATACTGTGGCAATAGCTTAAGGGGAATCCAAATCCCTGGACTGATTTTGGCAGCAACTCTTAAGAAAAAAAAAAAAAAAAGCAAGCAAGCAAGAAAGACTGAGAAAAAAGAATTGCTTTTCAAATATTTGGTTTCCAAACATATTTATTTGCAACTCCAAGTCTACTGACCATATGTATTGCATCTGTTCTGGACTGGGATTCAAACAAAGCTTTATGATTTATAGGTTTAAAAAGTGCATCTCTAGGTATTCCAGACAAAGATGCTGAGGAAGGAGCCACAGTGTCACAAGGATGAACTTACCCCTCTCTGGATAAGTCAGTATTTAGGACCCTTCACCACGAGAAAAAAAAACATGGCTTGGTATAGAATAGGACAGGGTGGGGAGCTCTGTTTGGAAGCTGGTGATCTCTTGCTCTGAATCCCACACCTGGCTGACTCCATGGGCCCCTGCTGGGTCTCCAGGCTCATGGAAACTTGCCTCTCTCCTGAGGGGCTGGGCTTGGATGACTCTGCCAGGCCTTCCTGGGTGGCCTGTCCGTGCAAGTCCTGTGGGAAACACGACCTTTGCCCTTCAGACCTTCAACTTTCCCGGGAGGCCTCTGGGCCCTCACCCCTGCCTGTACACAGTGCCTCCCAGCTGTGCCTGCCCTGCCTCTGGTGCAGGGGAGGAGGAAAGGAGCTGTCCACCCCCACGTCTGGGCCAATGGTCACCTGGCTGACTTAATCAGCCATCTGTTATTCATTCATTCTCAGTTCTCTCCTTTGTAAAAGGGCAACAGAAGTAATCGTGCCTCACTGATTGCTGTGGCGACTTGCTGAGCTGACACAGGCCATCCGTGAATGATGTGTGCCCCACGTGAGGTCTGTCTCTGCGTGTGTCATTGAGTTTTCGTGTGGTGCACTCGAGGTACAACAAAGTCATGCCCAGGACCTTGACAGCTTCCTCTCATGGAGTCTGGGGGTTAGCCAGTCTGAGGTGAGACCTAGAGGGAGGGTTGCTTTTTCTTGAGCACTGAGGGGTCAAGGCTAAAGGTCTTTACCCACTCTGGAGAAACACAGGATCGTGCCACAGTTTTACAGAGAAGGAAACTGAGGTCCAGAAAGGTGCAAACTACCCCAGGCCACATCAGCTGAGCTAGAATTTGAAGCAGACCAATCTGGCTCCAGTGTCTTGGGATGAGGTCCTCCTCCTCTGCAGTCTGCCTCTCCTACGGCCCATCATCTCTTGCTAATCTCCTCTCAAAGAGAAACTCGTGACTAATTTTAAATCAAAGCAAAGTGGTTTAACAACATGGTGCTGTCTCTCTCTCCCGGCATGACGTAGAGCAGCTGAAACTCTGAGCCCTGGATGTGGAATTCTGTTTGTCCTTCCTTTGCCAGAGCAGCTTTCTGTGCTTACTGCAGCAGGCTTCCTTGGGCCCTGGCCTTCTGCTGAGACTAGTGAAAGAAGATAATAGCAAGAGGTTGAACACAAGAGGAGGGCAGGTCAGGCTAAACACCCCTCTTCACCCAGCTTCCCTCAATAGGCAGTGGCTCATGGCTGCACCGAAGGGAAACTGCATTGGTTGACTCTTCTCATTATGCCTCTTGGGTTCTTGCAACCACTTCTGCTGTTCCTGGAGTCCAGGCTTTGGAACAACTCTCTACTTTTGTTATTCTTGTTTGTCAGCTTTCTATCACTGTGATAAAATATCTGAGATAACATGCTTACAAGGAGGAAAAGTTTATTTTTTTATACCTCTAGAGATGGAAGCCAGGGACATTGCTCTGAACTACATCTCTGCTTTTTACTCCACCCCTCCCCCCATATTTATTTTGAGAATGGTTTCACTAAGTTGCCCAGGCTGAGCACAAACTTACACCTCCCTGAGTCCTGGGATTATAGGCATGTACTACGATACCCAGCTGGAAAGATTAATTTTGACTCCTGGTTTAAGAGGTTTTAATATGTAGTTGCTTGGCCCTATCACTTTGGCCACATCATGGCTGGGAGCAGGTACTGAGGCAAAGCAGCTCGCCTCATGGCAGCTCAGAAGGAGGGGTGTGAGGTCTCAGTGTCCCCTTAAGGACACACCCCAGTAACCTAAATTCCTCCTCTAGGCCCCACTACTGTAGATCTCATTTCTTCCATTAATGGGAGGTGACTCAAGCTTTGGTGACCCAGTCCTGGTGACCAAGCTTTTAGCACAAGGATCTCTGGGGGACATTTGAGGTTTAAGCCATAGCTTTGCCCCTTGAGGACTTCAAGATCTCCTTCCCCCGACACCTGCAGATAGTCCCTTTTCACTTGCCTGGTTGAGTGGCCATCTGTTCCCTGGGGCCTGACTGGCATACTCAGTTTCCTCATCTACAGCAAGTAGTAAAATCCTGAGAACATCATGAAAGGCTGGGAAAGTATAGTCTGCAGGCCCACCACCTGTTTTTGTAAATAAAGTTTTAATGGAAAGAGTTTAACAGAAGTGTTGGGGAAAATTTTGTTTTTGTTTGCCAACTCCGTGGCTAGCTTTCCCAGACATTGACATGAACATGACCATCTTTTCCAGAATCGTGGAACAAATTTAGTTCGTGAACGAAGGTACCACTGTAGTCAGTGACAAGCCCTTGACATTGGGCCCAGCATACAGTAAACCATCAGTAAGTAAGGTCTGGCTCTTCTTGTCTGGGTTCAGTGACAGCGATGTCTATTTTCTGAGCCAGGAAACTTGGGATGTGGAAAGGGGGTGAGGGAGGGCTACCATGTGCTTTGTAAGATGCTGGGTCACAAAATCTTTTTTAAAAAATGAGGTTTTCTGGTGGCTCGTGGCTTCTTGGGCAGAAATCTACTCTTTTTTTTTTCTTCCTCTCAGCTCCCAGTACAGGCTCCCAGTGGAGCCAGCATCTGTAAATGTTTGTTGTTGAATGAATGAGCTCAATTACCCACCCATGAATTGGGGTGGAACTTTGCAAAGAGCTGGTTTTATGCAAATCAGATTCTCTGGGGCATGCTGCAGCTGTGCCAAGTTTTATGGGCTTCTCCACTGACACTGATTTCCAGAATCCATGGTCTCTCTCTCTCTCTCTCTCTGTTTGCTTCCTTGGTCACCCCAGCTGGTCACCTCCTTTCTTTGTGGCCTTTTCTCCTTGAGGCTCACAGCCTCCAAAATCATCTTTCTAACATGTAAATCTTCTCATGCTCTTTATGCTCCAGAGACCTATCTAGAGCAAATATTGCCTGAAATAAGTTCTCCAAATGCCTCACCTCTCCCTCCACAGCATGCTCCAACACCCTACAGTGTCTTCCAAAGACCTGATTTATACCCTGTTCTTCTCACCTCCTCCCTGGCATGCTTATTCACATGTCTGGTCTAACTTGCTATTCACAGCTCCCTTGAGGTTCATCTTCACAAAGCTTCCTCAAGCAAGCTTCTCCAAGCCCAGCTAGATATTTCTCTTTGGAATCTCAGAATTGTCTATACACTCATTTCCTTTTCATGCTAAAGCATCAACTCTGAGGAAGCAGGTGGTCTGTGGTGGCCCCGCACTGGCTGTGGCACACAGCAGTCATCCAGAGGCTTCCTCCTCCCCCTCTGTCAGCTCTTTGCCCTCTTGCATCCTCTTGTCTATACAGTTGGCCCTTAAATGGACGCGTATGTTGGTTCAACCAACGTTTTGATGGAAACTCTCTGGAGAAAAGCTTCTCTTCTGAGCAGGACTTTTTCTTGTCCTTGGACAATGTAGGACAATACAGTATAGCGACTGTTTGTGTAGCACTTACATTGTATTGTGAGTCATATAAAGATGATTAAAAGGATGCTGGAGAATGATTGGACATATAGACAGAGGGGCTGAAGATTTATCTTAGTGGTGCCATGCCTGTCTCCCAAGCACAGAGTCCTGAGTTTAATCCCCAATACTGGGGTGGAAGGAATCTCATGGACAGAACCACTGGGCAGCGATGGATCAAGAGTCAAACCCACCTTCGTCCAATTCCATGGGCCAGGTTATACCCACTGCCTGGGCTTCTGCTGAAGGTCCAGACTGGCAGTTCCTGTCCCCGGTCACAGACAGGGAGTGGGGGGTAACATCTGTGGAGCCAGATGTGACCCATGGAGCAGGTGGCCCAAGAGAAATGTCAAAGCTGAGGTGTGCAACTCCAGGCTCAAGATGGAAGGGACAGTAGATCTCCACTCCCAACCCCTTTGTCTATGTCCCATTGCAGTCCATCTGTCTGTCTCTCCTGGCTCCTCTTTTCTTCTGCTCCTCCCCTCTTCTCTCTCTGCCTCTTTCACTTCTCTGCTTTCTCTTCCCCATCCCTTCCTTTTCTTACCCTTCTCTCCATCATCCCTGGCTTCTATCTTTCTTTCTTTTTTTTTTTTTTTAGGTGTTTTGAGACAGGGTCTCGCTTTGTAGTTCAGGCTGGCTCCGAGCTCAGCCTCCAACTCACATCACAGCAATCCTCCTGCCTGGCTTCTATCTCTTGCTCTTTCTCCTCTTCCAATCTTTCTCTGCCCTTTCCTTTCTGCTTCCTGATTTTTCTCTTCTTAATCTTCCCTCCCTCTTTTCCTGTTTCTCCATCTCTCAAAATCACATGCAGAAACCTTTGCTTCTGACTCCCTTCCGACATTCTCATTCAAAGAACAAATAAAGAGAATGTCACCAGTAAGTACCATCCACTTCCCTTTCTCTTGGGAAAGGGGAAGAGGAAATACGCAAAGTCTCTCTCTCTCTTTCTCTCGTGATTTGGCATCCTATAACAAGTAAAGCATTTTTCCAGACCCAGCCGCACTGGTGTGTAGAAGGTAATGATTCTAGCTAAAAGCAGCTTTCATCTGTAAATCACTAAAATGTCTGCTGTTTATCTCCCATTGTGACTTGATTCTCCACAGCCCACCTCCAACACACTCTGTTTCACACACACTCAAATGTGCATCCTTATTACCATTCCTTGGAAGGAAAACTGCTCTGCACCTCGTATCTCTGGCAAGGTTCTCGTAGCAGGTCTTCAGCAGAGGGCAGCTGGCTTTTGCTGCACGCCGTCAGTGTTCCAGGGGCTCCTCTCTCTTGGCTCTGGCCTCACAGCTGCCGCCGGCCTGGGAAGGGTCGACATGAGCCACACAGGTAAAGGGCCTGTGGGTCAGAGAGGTGGCCAAGGCCTCAAAGACAGCCTGGGGTTGAGTTTTGAAGAAGCAAAACCCTCCCTCACAGCAGTCTGGGGAATTTTGCAGGTAATCTTTGCAGTCTGCAGTGAACTTTCCAAGACCTCCTTTGACAAACAGATGCATCATTATTCTCCATGTAGATCCCCACTACTCACGCATGACCACAAGATTGGGAATTTTATCCCTGCTCACCTCAAACCTGCTGTTTCTTCTCATTCTCACACAACCTTCTAGGAAGAGGAGGCCAGGAGTGTCACTATCTCCATTTTCCTGACAGGCCATTCAAGTTTGGTTTGTTTTTTTTTTTTTTTTTTGAGACAAGGTTTCGCTCTGTAGTTCAGGCTGGCCCTGAGTTCAGCCTCAAACTCACATCACAGCATTCCTCCTGCCTCTGCCTCCTGAGTGCTGGGATTACAGGCATGAGCTACCACGCCCAGCACTGTGGTATGTGGTAGTGGTTGCTGCTGGGGTGAGTCTCCACACCCAGTATTGTTATGTGGTTACTGGGGATTGAACCTGGGCCCTTGCACTTGCAAGACAGGCGCCGGAACCACTGAGCTATATCTCCAGACTGAGCCACTGAGTCTTGAAAAGGAAAAGCAACTTTGCCAAGGTGCTCAGTTGGTGAGCAGAAGGGCACAAGGAATAACCCTCATCCCCTGACGGGAGCAGGAATTTAGCGAGAGACCATGAGCAGGGATGGTTTCCTGGAGGGATCCTGCAGGTTAGCTTTTAAAGCTCTAAATTGCAGACCTTTGGCCACAGAATCCACATTTAACAATTGGAGATGAAAACATCTAGAGAAAAAGAACAGCAACAACAAAATCAACCCTGTGATAGACTCCGGAGGAGACACAGAAGTGCACACTAATCACTTGTTGGCCTTTCCAGTCACATGGAAGGCTGCATCTCCAGCTCCCTGAACTGAACAAGGCCAGAACCAGCTTTGGGCAATGGGTGTCAACAGAAGTCATAAACGTCGCTTCCTGGCCAATGCGTTGAATGGCTAGCATGAACTCTGTCTTCCTCTTCTCAATATTGGGTAGGCCCTGAACTCTAGATGATGCACTGAAAGGATGATGGAGCCCTTGGGAAGATAGAAGTTGCTCTGCTCCCCAGCCTAGACCCACAGCAGACTCTAGCACAAAAGCAAAACCTCTATGTGTATATCACTGATATTGGGGTTATGTGTCACTACAGCCTCGCTTGACTTACACCAGTTCATAGTCACCATCATGGTGGCAGGGACATTATGGGAGTCTCTCAGAATAAATCTAGGAGGTGCCAAGAGTGGGAACTAATGAAGAGTTCATTGACTAGATAAAATAAATTAATAATCAAAATTGAGTTCTGTTTCTGCTTACATCTCACTGTCTGATTCTGGGTAACTTATTTTCCTCTCTTATCTATAGAAAAAGGTTATGAATGTTTTCGTAGCCTACTTGTAGTATTTATAATTTTAAAACTCCAGGCCTTTTTGGAAGGCAGAATATTTCAAATTGAGGAGATGTGAAGGTCAAGGCATTTCATGTCTGAAAATTCTCTTGAGAGAGCAATAATAGGTGCAAAAATGTTTTAGATGGATTATTTATCAGACTCAGTTCCAGCTGTCAGAATTTACACAACAGAAGGAAAATCAGAGTGCATGGAACATGTACTTTTATTGCCTACTTTTCACCCATGGCAGACATGACAAATCAATCACTGCACTTCAAGTAGATATCTCCAATGTATCCATTCAAAACTGACTAACACAATAAATGTATTTGCCATCCTGGCTACAGAAGCAAAACAAACTTCCCAATACCAAATACCCAGGTTAACTGTCTCACTGACCATAGAGGTAAAATTCAGCCTGTGCTTCCTAAATAGATTGTAAGCCTAGTTCTTTCCACATGTGATCCCATTCAACCTGACAAGTTAGTGATTACCACTCCCATTACCAGATGGCACTGAGCTCACCCCAATGCACCGAGCTTGTATGACAGTGTCCGTATTTGAACTGTGTCTTCCTGTCTACAGAGGGCAGCTTTCCACCCTACCTTACCCAAATTGGAGTCTACCAGTCGAGCGAGACTCGCAGACGTTGCTGGGGCCCTTCTGACAGCAATGGAGAGAACTAAGGCACAGTCATTCTTTTCCAGCAGAGATTTTTTGACTCTTACTGGATTCAGGGGCCCTTCCAGGACTGGAGTCCATCTACTGGGAAAGGCAACACATGTTATTTTGATACTGAACTTGTGGCCAGGAGCCCAGTGATGAACAAGCCATTTACACATCGCAGAAATGAAACAGAGTCATTTCCAGCTTGGCTCAAGCTGTGGGCACAACCCCAGAGGCCCTGGCTCTGCTAATTCTCTCATCAGCTTAATAAGAGAACAATTATCAGTGTTAGGATACAAATTTAGCTCCAGACACTTCTTTGGGAACTCAGAAGATTTGTGACTTATGGCTTCATTTTAAAGAGGAGCAGATTGTTGACACAAACTCTGGGTAGTTCTCGTTTTTCTCGAGGAACTGAGCCGTCTGGGCTGCTAATGGTGAAATCATGAGGTCGTGGCTGATGTCCATAAGTGGCTAGAAAGCCCAGCAGCACGGCTGCAGGATGACCTAGCTATAATTAACCGAAGTGTTTGTTTATTTAACTGTCTCAATTACAGACTCATTTAGATAGCATTCAAAATGAAAGAGGAGATCCAGAAGCAGCAGAAAAAAAGCACAAGGATACTCTTATGTCCAAGTTTCACAGGCCAATTTACAGACAGTGGCCACTAGTACAGCTTCACATTGAGACCAAAAAATAAAAGACGTGACCCAAACCGACCATGCATAGTCATATTTTATAATGAAGTCAAGTGATCAGGGTTTGAGCCTCAGCTTTACCATGTCCTGTTTCACCTCACCTCTGGAAACCTCAGTTTCCCCCCTGGAGAAGCAATGACAAGAGGTCAGCTGATTTGAGCTGACCTTGAGCACCCCTGTACCAGGCTTGGTTCTGAGCACTTATAATAACACACGCAGTTTTCTCAGCTATCCTCCATTATATACATGAGTAAATTGAGACCCGAAACATGTAGGGAACAAAGCAAACCTCAAGGCAACAGTGTGGGATATAGAAGTTAAGATCTGAAATCAGATAACCGGGCCCTACAGTCGATGTACAAAACCTCTCCTCTGGTTTGCCTTTCGGAGAACCTGTACCATTGGAATCCTCCAGACCTAATTAAGTGGAATCCAAATTTTTTCCCCTCTGTGTTACAAGTGTGTCTTTCTGATGAACTGTGCACATTTTTCTATCTGATATAAATAGCTTTTTTGATTTTTCTCCCTCAGTGTCCCCTCCAAATATCAGTCAATACTTGAGAGAAAATAACTGTGTCTGGTTTTTGGTGACAAGGTCAGGGCTCCTTCAGAGAAGGCTTCCATTCTGGGCTGAGAAATCATGGCATTTATTTTAAGCTGAAACATTCTTATATTTAAAGCTTGTCATCAAGCTGAAGTTTGTTTATTGCATTCCATAATTATGATGAATGTATTTTAAATAGAAAAAGATTTAAAATTTAGGACAGCTGCAAAAAAAATATGGTGTCAATCATGGAGAATCAGCCCACATCTGGAGTTGGAACTTGGGTGGGAAAGGCTTGTTTTGCATTTTTATGACCAGATGCACCCAGAGTAGATGTACCTTATAAACTTCACCCAGACAACTGTCAGGGCCAATCAGCCTTAATTGAATGTGACATTTTCTCCACCAATCTGCCCTGAACCCAGGCCAAGAATCCCCCCTGTATCACACACAGGTCCTAAATGAGCTCTATTAGCCGTGCGTACAAGATCTGTCAAACACAGGCCAAATTAAATACTGGACTTCATTCCACAATGACTTCTAATTACAGCAGAATGAGTGGGAAGGCTTGGAAGACCCCCCATGGCCTTGTCACTTGGGGACACAACCAATAGGAAAGGGGAGCCAGAATCTGCTGATGCCCCACTGCACACCATCCTGCGTCCTTACCATGCGCCAGCATTTGCACTGGACATGTTACATGCGCCCTTCTTCTTGGTCCTTCCAATGGTCCAGTGAAGGTGAATAACTGATACAACAGGCCAGGAGGCTGGGTTTCCAAGAGATAAATGGAGAGTCTGGCTCAAGTTTGTTGGCTAGAAAACCTTAAATGGTCTCATTTCCTTTGACACTGTCTCACTGACGATAGAGGCAAAATTCAGCCCAAGCTTCCTACATAGATTCTGAGCCTTTGCACTGGGGACTTTCATACACATGTCAGCGCTTTTCAGGTTGTCACAGTGATTGAAACGGCGCTACCAGCATCACGGCCAGAGAGCTAGGAATGCTGAATCTCTGCATTGTGAGGAACAGAATCATAGAATGAAGAACTGAACTTCCCATGCGCCAGCCGTAGCCTCCACCAATTTACCAACCGTTCAGCTGCTCTCACACGGGCTGAAACCCACAGTCATGGAGTGGATGACTGGGTGGGCAAGTCAGTAGGCTTTGAGAATATTTTCTTCTCTGAGATCACCGCCATCTCCCAGGTGAATGCACAACTAATGCGCATGCGCCAAAGATGCAAAGACGAAGGTGAAGGTCCAAAAGAGGGAAGGGGGAGGAAGGTTTCATCTGTTGCTAGAAAATAATCAGTGAATGTCAGCCCTCACAATTACTATCAAGATCACCACTGTTACTTTTGCAAATCAAAGCTGGATTCAGCCACAGGTATGTGTGAACAATAAAATCTTCATAATCCAAAAATCTCTACTTCACAAGCTAGAGCCAAGGCTGTAACCAAGGCTCCCAAAGGAGCCATCAATCACAATAAAAATAATAATTATCTCTGGTGTTCCAGCTTTTATTCCACAAGCTGACATCTATCATCCCTAATTCCTACTGCAGTTGTATGATGTAACAGCTATTATTCTGGTCTTTGAGGAAACTAAGTCTCCCAGAAGTTGAGTGACAAGTGCAAGTCACTCAGCTGGCAGGTGGCAGAGCCAAATTTTGAGTCTGGTTCCTTGAGCTGGATTCATAGGAATCACATGAGTGACTTTTTTTTTTTTAATGTTCCAAATCAAAGGACCCAGCTAACTATGCTAACCAATGCAAGCCAAAGGCGTTGCTTTAAAAAAAAAAAAATCACACCTTGAACTGATTTAACTGGGAACTAAAACTGAACAATCAATTAGCTACTAAACCCTAGAAGGAGTGGAGCATCACAGTTTTGGCAAGAGCAAGCAGAGATGAAGTCTTTTCCCACCAGCAGCATGCCTGGTTTTAACACGTGCCATCATTTGTACCTCATTCTGGGACCAGAGAGATTTGTACAAGTCAGAGGCCTGGGATAGAGGGATGCGGCATATCTGGTTACAACAAATTCTATTAAGTTTTTAAAAATTCTATCTGACAGAGGTTTTCATCAATCTTTTGCCTTATTGGAAGACGCTTTCCTCAAATGGTACACTGGCTTGGGAGTTTTCTTTCATGAAAGAGAAAGGAAATGAACACACTCTTTTGCTTGAAAGTTTTCACACACACAGGCTGCAGACTCCGATGCCTCCAGGAAATGAGGGAAGTCAGGGTATGTAGAGTTGTAGGGAGGAGAAGGGAGTGCGGTGAACTGAGGAGCCCATGCTATGGCCAGCTGCAAGGCAGCTCCAGCCAATTATTTCCTGGTGACATTAGATTGGCACATTTTTTGATTTTTTCAGGAGAATATGGGATTTTGGTGTAAAGTCTCCTGGCAGTAAAGGTTGACAAATCCAAATTTAAAATTTTTTGCAAGCCAAACTAAAAATGACCTGAAGTAGCCTTGGAACTGCGGGATTATGATACTTTATACCCCATGCCTCCTTGACCCTCTTAATAGCTATGGGGTGGGCCATGTTGATCCACACCAAATATTGCAAGACATGTACTCAAAGAAGGCAACCATTGTGTTCAAAGCTGTGTGATAGGCTCTCTTGTGGAACACAGAAGACTGCTATGGATGCCGAAGATTTCCCTCCAAAGTATCTGAAATCAAATCAGCCAAAGTCTAATCAGCCAGATTAGTATTTGTTCTTCAAAACCTCGTCTGCGTTAGTCAGCTCTCCATCACTGTGACAAACTACCTCAGATAATAACCTTAAAACCACAAAAGGTTTATATTGGTTCAGTTTTTCCCCTAGGGTTGCTTGGCTGTATTACTTGGGACCGTGGCAGCATAGTGTATCATGATAAAAGCAGACAAAGAAGAAAAAGCCAAGCTCACAAATGCCCCTTAAAGGGCATAAAGCCCCTTCAGGGCACACTTATTTCCTCCCACTAGACCTGGTCTCCTCTAGGCACCGCCACCTTTGGACAGTGCCACAAGCTAGGGACCAAGCCTTTAAGGGACATAGCAGATTCTAGCTTTACTATAATCCCTCTTCCTGCTTCTCTGTGTGTCTTAAATCTCTCCCTGTCAATTTTTTTTATAGGGACATTAGTCATTGAGTTTAAAGTCCACCTGGATGATTCAGGGTGATCTCATCTCATCTCCATGAACTACAACTATCAAGTCCCTATAGATGTATCCAGGTCACCCCTTATTCCTGTGCTACACGTCCAAGGATCCTTTTATTTCACTGCTTAAACTGGGAAATGGATTGTCATTTTGCGGAAGAGATTTCACTTTTTAAAAGGAATTGCCACCTACCTCATGAGCTTGATCTTCCCTTTGAAACAACGGTTGTTTCTCAAGAGAATCATCGTTACCTGTGCACATGAAGAGACCTCTCCTTGTAGACAGGACTTGCATCTGTGCGCAGCCCCCAAGCCTCAGGTTGCTCATCAGCAGTTAGGATGGCTGTGAACCCTCTACACTAGATGGAGAGTAGCTGAAAGCATGGATGTGTTAGTTGTTCAGACACATGTGTTAGTGAAAAGCAAGAAACAAGAGCCCAAACGTAAATTCAAGGGGGGCTTTGCTAACACTTAAATGTATGATCTCTTATAAAATGAAGTCCAAAAACAGGAGGCTGCATGGTAGGCTGCATCAGGGGTTCCAGATTGTCATCCAAGAAGCAAGTTTCTCTACCTCTCCTCCACTCTGCTGATGGCAGAGTGGTTTAATTCCCAGGAGAGAAACAAGATGGCACCTGAAGTCCCAGGGATCACAGACAAACAACAACATCAAGCAGGGACCAAGCATTTTTCTTATAAGAAGGGGAAACTGATGCCTAGCGGCAGGCATTCCTCACATCTACTACCTGCCAGAGATCATTACGGTTCATGCAGATGGCTTGGAACGGGCAGGAAGTCATCTCCCACCTCCAGGCATCTAAATTAAAGTTCTCCTGAGGAAAAGAAAGAGGGTATTTCAGTTGGGTCTTCCCAGAGGCACAACTTTATCTTGAGCTCCTTTACTTGGAAACACCAGTAGGAGAATGAGGAGACGAGGGCAGAAGAGGCAAGACTGACAAAGGGTACTGTATCCAGCTAGTTACTCCTGTGGCTGGCTGCACTGGCAAACAATAAGAAGCATGATCCAGAGGTACCCAGCAAGGGCCAAGGAAGCAAAGGTCATTCTCCAAGGTACACATTCCTCTCTGGGCAGAGCCTCTTCCTTCTGATGTCATTAACCAGTTCATGGACCTTGCCTTGAGTTCAGGCCTGGTGAGTTTCAGTAGAATAAAACAGTTGGCCAGGAATAGCAAGTCTCTGCCAGGGGAGGTGAGTATAAAGGGTAGCAGGTGGGGTACCAGCAGAATCTGGACTAGGATGGAGCCTGGTGGGACAGCCAGCCATGAGAGCTCTTCTTTGTGAAGGAACAGAGTTGATTTTCACAACATGGCCAAAGTGGGCAGCCCTTCTTGACCTGAGCCAGAGGACGCCCAGTACATGCTTGTCACTGAAGGAGGGAATTTTTTATGAACACCTCATAGTCTCAACAACTCTTTTCATCAATTGCAAACCTATGAGTCTTCCAGATCTTTCTTGTCTGTGCCTTGGGTCATCTCTTCTGAAAACACTCTTGGAATCATTGGGATTCTAAAGCAATAAGAACCCAAACCACAAAAGCAATACTAATATTAAGAATAGCAGCAGCTACCAGTTTTAGCAGAAATTATATTTCACATGTGTCATCTCATTTAGACCTTACAGCAAACCTGTGAGGAGGGTAATATTATTCTCCCTATTGGTTAGAAGAAGAAATTGAGGAATAGAGAAGGACATGGCTTGGCTTATATCACAAAGTGATACCAGAGGAGGATTCCATCTCCATGAACCAGACAGAGTGCTAGGTAAAACGTACTATCTCCTCTAAATGTTCTTTTTAACAAGCAGAGAATAATGTTCCCAGAAGCATGGAAGAAGTGAGGGTGAGCACAATGCTGGGCTTTGCCTGGGTTGTTTGCTACTGTATTATTAGAGCAAACAGTAGGGTCAGTAAAAGTTGGTTGAATGAAAGAATAGCTCCACAAATTTGATGGAATCACTTCCCCATTTTACAGACAAGTAAGCGAACATGGAGAAGGGTCTAAATGAAAGAACTCTGCGAAGGTGCTAGAATTCAAACCAAGGTCTCTCTGACCTCAAGTTCTTTTCCACCACATTGTGGAGCCTGTGGCCAGGCCCTGGCTGTTGAGAGGAGAACCACAGTGGACTGGCTACCTTTGATGTGGTGAGAGCTGAGTCCCTGGCTCTGACACTGCCCACTGCTGATCACACAGGCTCATGGGTAGGAGCTTAGGGCCCCACACTACCCAAGTGTAACACAGCAGGAGCTGCCAAGCCAGCCACACAGGTAACTTTTAATTCTCTAGTGTCTTGGTTACTCTCCTCATTGCTGAGACAAAGTACTTGGCTCCCAGAAATTACAAGAGGAAAGATTCTTTCATTTCAGTGTGTAAAGGTTTCAGTTCATAGTCAGCTGGCTCCAAACTGGGGCGGTATTGCAGAGAGGCGTCACAGAGGAGAAACAGTCCACGGCAAACCAGCAGAAGACAGGAAAGCAGCAAGCACCAGCATCCAGCCTGCCTTACCTTTCTCCTTTTTTATTCCATCCAGGCAGTAAGCCTATTGATTGGTGCCATCTACACTCAGGATGGGCCTACCATTATCCATACCCTTAATCCCCATATCACTTAATCCACATACACAAATCTTAATCCAACCACCCTTGAAACTAACCACTTATTACAACATGAGGCTTTGGGAGAACATCTAGATCTACTTTCCCTGTATCCAGAATGATGAGCCAAACAACCTTCTGTTGTTTATAAGTTACCCTGTCATATTCTACTACAGCAGCACAAGGTGGATAAAAAAATAATGATAATGTATAAAAGGACACTCATGATGAAAGGTATCAATCTGAGTGAATGTGCTTTTTTGCATTAGTTTGAATTTTAAGTTTTGATCTTGAGCTTATAGCTGGGAAAGCATGTAAAGATTTTATACGCTATTTAGCAGATGATTTGTATTGGCTTCCTACTATTGCCATAACACATTGCTGCCAACCTAATGGCTTAAAGCAACACAAATGTATTATCTTACAGAACTGGAGGTCAGAAGTGTCAAGTGGGCCTCCTACACTAAACTCCAGGGCTCAAAAGCTGCACTCCTTCTGAAGGCGACTCATTTTTTCTAGCTTCTAGAGGCCACTTACTTTCTCTGGCACTCAGTTCTCTTCTAGCCAGCAATATTACCACTCCAGCCTCTGCTCCTGACTTACACATTCTTCCCTGACTACCTTGCCACTCTTCCTCCCATCAGGATACTTATGATTACACTGAATACAACCACATAATTCAGGATAATTCCCACCTCAATTTAATTAATCAATATGCACTGTTCTCTTTGCCATGAAGGGTAATATAGTCACAGGTTTCAGGATTAGAGAATGGACATCTTTAGAGGGCTATTTTTCTAGCAGTGGATTTTGGTTGCTATTGTTGTTGTTTTAAAGCAAATAGAAATAATCCTTGAGGCCTGGGGCTTGAGGAAGAGTTCCTAGAAAT